>VDFB02027412.1:0-12133 GCA_007258455.2 Sequoia sempervirens | reverse complement strand
GAAACAACCAATCAAAATTTAGTTTCTCTTTTTCCCTCTCTCTCTTTTCCTTTGTATCTCTTATATTTCTCTCTCTCATGCTCTCTCTCTCTCCCCCTATCTATCTAAGTTCATCTCTTTCTCTCATTCTCTATATTTTTAGTTTCTATATCTCTTTCTATTAGCTAATAGGCTACATATATTGTGAGATTTGAGCTTGAAACAAATCTCATGCCTAGAAACCACTATTGTGTTGTCTTTATATAGAGAGAGGGAGATAGAGAGGGGGAGGGAGACAAAGGGATATATATAGGTAGAGGAGGAGAGATAGAGAAAAGGGGTAGAGATAGAGAAGAGGGTGATATAGAGAGATAGATGGGGATGGTGAAAGAGATAAAGAGATCGTGATAGAGAGTCAATGGATAAGGGGATAGGGAGGGACTAGATATGGTAAGAGATAGAGAGGGGGAGGGAGAGAAAGAGATATAGATAGGTAGAGGAGGAGAGATAGAGAAGAGGGTTTAGGGTTTAGGGAGATAGAGAGAAACAGGGAGAGATATATCAATCACGCTCCCTATATCTCTATCTATTCATCCTTATCTCTTTATCTCTATACCTCTCTCTATCTCTTTGTCTCCCTTTCTATTTGTATGTTTCTCATTACCTCCCTCTCTCTCTATATTTTCTTCCCTATATTTATCTTCGTCTCCTTAAATTGTGAAATAGGTACATTGAAGAGAGTCTTAAAGGGAGGAGTATCATATCTTTAATCAAATGGAATGCTGTGAGGCATAACTCCCCAGAGACCCATGCCATCCTTGGGTTTTAACTTGAAACCAACCAATCAAATTTAGTTTCTCTTTTCCCTCTCTCTCTTTTCCTTTGTATCTCTTATATTTGTCTCTCTCTCTCTCTCTCCCTATCTATCTAAGTTCATCTCTTTCTCTCATTCTCTATCTTTTTTGAAAAGTTTCTATATATCTCTTTCTACTAGCTAATAGGCTACACATATTGTGAGATTTGAGCTTGAAACAAATCTCATGCCTAGAAATCACTATTGTGTCGTTGGAAAACAAGTTTCAATTGCCATTTAATGGTAAACTAGTTGTAGTGTAATGGTAAAATCCTCTAAAATATCAAGTAAAAGCCTATATATACTATTATATAATAATAAATATAATTATATTATATATAATTTAATCTAATATTGCTATTATATTAAATATATCTTATATTAATTATATTTTGCATTGGGATAACACTAAGAAAAATATAGAATCTATACTTTCATGAAGAAAGAACATGAATGTCTATTATTAATCTACAAGAATGAGCTACAAAATATAAATCTAATATAAATAATATATATTTAACTAATATATACTTAACTATATTGTGGAATATTAAAACCTAGCTAAATGGCACCATAATTTTTCAATTTAATTAACATGCTCTCTAAAACCCTATGAGAAACTAGGTTGTAGAAAACATCAGAGTGGAAAGTGAAAGGTCAATGCAGGTGCGAGGAAGAGTTTGGAGGAGTGAAAACAAGGTCAATACCAACAACGGCCGAAGCCCAGGAGGAGTGAAAAAAGGTCGATACCAATCTTTGAGGAAAGAGTTTGGAGGAGTGAAAAAGGTCAATACGGTAGGGATGAGGAGTTCGAGGTACTTTCAGTCGGCGACCAAGGGAGAATGAGTACTGTAAGTTTGGCACCCCCATTCTCTTTAACCTGCAATTTTCATGCCTAGTTTCCAAAGATCTTCTCGTACATTGGCACCCCCAAAGGTCTAGGATTTCATCACACATATCCTTCATCGCATGATTTTGAAGAAATCATAGACTTAGTCCAAGTATATGCTAGGCTAAGCTAGATCTAATGAATGGAAATAGAGGCATACAATTCTTCTTTAATACCTCCACCACAAACATATGCAAGGAAAGGTCTCCTCCCTTCTTGGTAGTGATGACCTCCTCCACAAAAAACCCTTAAAAATTATGAATAGAGGAATATAATCTTTGAAGAACTCAAATTTTATTCTCTCCTACCTGACGCAATTAGTCATTTTATCCTTACAAACATTTATAGTGATTACTAGAGGCACATAGACCAATTCTTCATAATAGAAGAATTTGATCATACTTTTCCAATGATGGCATTATGAGAAAACCTTAGGTTAAATGAATAATTCCTAGCTAAGTTATTTAAATCATGTCCAACCATATAAGAGAAGACCGCTGCTATGTGTACTTGAATACCATGGAGAAAGGCTCTTTGGGATCTTTCATCAATCAAGGTATTGTTAAATTTTAACACCTAAAAGTGAGAATGAAGAATCTTTCCTAGGATAGTGGCCATCCCATTATAGCTCTTAGAGTGGTTAGAGATATTTTTGTTTCAAAGTAGAGATTGGACCATAAAATAGTGTCACCATGACTCTACCAATATATCCATCAAATTGACAAACCCTGACTTAACAACCACAAATTCACAAGAAAATTGCCCCTGTCAGCCCTAGGGCATCAATTCAATGCCAAGTTTCTTTCTTTAACATACCCATCAATGAAATGAACCTCTATAATACCATGTTGCACACCAATCCACCGAGTTACAGTTCCAAAACAGTGGGTGGATTGGTGGATGTCATTTCTATTTAGCCCTCAAACCCTTACATAGGCAAAATAGGGCAATCCTTGTATTTGATTATTTTCTCCCACAAAACAATAATCTTAGAGCATATCAAGCTTGTATGAACACATATTTATCTACACCAATGATCTCAGAGCATTTCAAGCTTGTACAGATCCATACAATAGAAAGAACTTCAAAAAAATAGTAAAAACACATAAAATTGATTCAAGAACATGGTATTTGGTATGGAATTTTGGTATCAACAATTGCAATGGGATGGGAATACAATATGATAGAAGTGGGATAAGAAATGCATCATTTGAAGCATCAAACCAATATGCAAAGATGAAAGAAAGTGCTAACCCCTTAAACTAAAAAAAATTCTTTTAACTTTAAGTTTGTTGGGTAGCCAATTCTTTTAAGCTATCAAATCCTACCATCATACACAATCAAAATGTTGTTTCAAATGACTACTACGGGCACTAACCTTAACTATTTGAAGATGTTGAAACCTTGTCATAGAGAACTAGAAAATTGATGCAACCACTCATCCTACCTTAAAACATACCAAAAGTCTCCTAGAAGTTAGACATAGGAATATTTAAGATGACTTAAACAATTTTTATTGCCAAAGCATAAAATTATGATGACTTAACCGTGCCTAGTACAATAACTCCCTCCCCCGCTAACCACTGTATAGACATAAGTGGAAATTAAATGTAAATTTGCTGCTATTTTAGTCATATGTAGGTTCAATGCAGTTCCGCCTTGGTGGTGTTTCCCTTCAAGTTTGCTTCGGGATTTCTGTGCCTGAAGAGCAAATTGATTACACTATAGAATACACATTTGAGGCCTTGGTTGTAACTAGTGGAACACATAGTCACAGTTCTCTACACTTCTTGTTACAAAGTTTGGGAGTTAAAACGCTAAATAGATTTGATTTGTGATGGACACATTTGGACGGTAGTAACAATAACTTGCAATCTATCAAGACTTGATTACCTTATAAACTGTGAAATTCTAGCGATGAAATGATAGATTAATCATAATGTCACTCGATCTGTAAATCACCATGAACCAACATCCTTATGAGTGTAGGTACCACCAAATAGGAATTTTCCAAATCTGTCTTCCTCGAGCGAGGGATATTCAGGAAGAGAAGAGGAAAGTGATACATGTAGTAGGTCTAAAAGAGTGAGATCAACTAGAGGTCAAAAGATTAGAAGAAAATTTCGTAAATACATGGAATTTTTTCTTGCTGAAGGGGGGTCATGTTCTTATGATGATGACAACATAGGCGACATTGAGGTGCCCTTGAGGTACAAACATCCTACGAAAACAATGGGCACCCAAGGAACTTCCTCCAATAAACACTGATTTTTGTGTCAACAAGAGGATTTATCACATATCACCATCGTCATTACATGGTTTGGGATTATTTTGCATGGATGACATAAAGGTCTGTTACAACAAAGTTAATCGAATTGGCGGAGTGCTATCGACGCCGAGCACAGCGCTGCTGAAGATTGGATGCAATTTGTTCGATATACACGAAGTATGCATAGGTATGCATTGTCAACAAATTATATACAACTAAAGGATAAGGATCAAAACAAAGGAGTGGCTATGTACATTGAATGAAAGACCAAAAGCATCAGGGAATATTGTAGGGTTTATAAACGGTACATGACCTAGGTCAACAAATAAGCAACCCAATTGCATATTCGAGGTGTGCGAGGGAAACCATGTATTCGTATGTGCAATAAAATCAATAATTGTAGGGGAAGAGTTGCTAATTGATTAAAATTTGAATCGCTTAGTTACAAACATAGTTACTATGGGGGTGGTATGTACTATGTACCATTTTACCCAACCTCCAATTAATGACTCCAATATACCATTTTATTCTTATGTTTTTTTTGTAAGTCTATTGGTTTCATTTCGGTAATGCTTTTTTATATTTAATTTTTGTCACAACAGAACATTGATCATACAGGGAAGGATCCAGCCCAGAGCACAGATTGTGATGCATCTTTAGCCGCTTCTACTTGACAAGTTTACCTCATTGTAATTGTACAAATTAGATATGAGAAAAATGTTTTATTTTTATGTTTTTTTCATAAGCTCCTTGGGTTAATTTTGATAATGTTTTTAATATTCTTGATGCAGTCGACTAATTGGGGAAAGGAACTAGTAGTAGAGGAGAACATCCATAGGGAGGTGCAGTCAATATTATGTGATGATGACATCACATATTCAACAAGCCCTCTCGATATGTTAAGGAAGACCCAAAACAAATGCAATGAAGAAATCCTTAAGTTGATATTCATAGTGCCTCAA
This sequence comes from Sequoia sempervirens, assembly GCA_007258455.2. Lineage (NCBI taxonomy): Eukaryota > Viridiplantae > Streptophyta > Pinopsida > Cupressales > Cupressaceae > Sequoia > Sequoia sempervirens. The sequence goes on along the minus strand of VDFB02027412.1, from coordinate 7,181 downwards.
ACAGATGAGATAAGAGAGAGGGTTAAAATATTGACTAAGAGAGCACAAAACTTGCAAGTAAGCTGTGATGAGGTCTTTAATTATAACATGAGTTGATTCATGGTTTTATATTTTGTACTCTTTCATGTCATGAACTAAAATATGTGTTGTTCTTACAGGATTATTTGTGTCCTCATGATGCTGTTGGCCATGATTAGGGTACTGCAGGTGCTGCTCGAGGAGTAGGGGTTGGTACAAGTGTTGATCTTGATCTTCCTGCGCATACATCACATCATCCGACCCCATCATCCGTGCCTATATTTTTGTCTCAAATGTCGGCAACACATAGCATGCAGGCATCAAGTAGTGCACCCTCTCGCAGTGAACACATGCCAGAACATGCGTTAGGACATGTACTTGGGGATGCAAAGGCCACAACTAGTACTGGTGATGTTTTAGCAACATTTCCTAGATTTTCCCATATTACTAGTACGGGAACATTTCCGGTCACATTTGTGGTGACCGAGGATTTTGTTCCCATAAAGATAGAGAAGGTCCTATGTACTTTAAAATGTTTTAATTATTATTATATATAATCCAATTGAAATTTACTTATTGATCACTCTTTTTTAGACTAATGATCCATGAATGTTTGTAGGAAATGATATTTTTTTTTATAAACATCTATGATATTACATTTGGGCTCTTTACCCAGAAGCCCACCATCTCACATTGATGCATGGGTGGAATGCTAGAAACGAAATTTAAAGAGATGAGCTCATTCATGGATTTAATTGCTGTTGGAGGCCAAGAACATTCAGCTGACGAGTCCTTCAAGCGGTACCCACATCTGGTATGTGAAGGGACCAATAGATGCATTTGAAGAACAAAAAGTAGAACATACCCCATGCTGGGATTCAGAGGTGGGACACGGTGTCCAGGGGAGGAAATGGGAAAGGAGAGAGGTGAAAAGAAAAAGGAAAAGACACACCACAGAGCCAAGGAAAGGTATGTGATACTATCCAACAATGTAATTATATCGTTACTTGCTGCTTTATAATCCTAATATAATTTTCAAAACTTTCATGGAGCCATCTAAGAACAAAGGCAAAGACTAGAAAAGCACGGGCAACACAAACTTAGCTCTGGTGGTTATATGAAATTAGCTGCACGAATTGTAAGTATCAATAAATGAAATATTGCATCCAAATTATAATAAATTGAAAACAATTTTTGTTTTATCACACCATAGAAGCAAAATTCATGATCTGCAAAAATGAAGGAGACTCGGGTCAGCAGAGAGTCCTTATAGAAGAGGACAGAAAGATTACTTTCTAACAAGGCTAATAAGACCATGTAAAACAGAACACCTAAGAGTCTTGAAATTTGGGAAAAGCACAATCTTCACTTGCATCCAGGCATGCGAGGGTAAATAAAACTTCAAATAAAGTTTATTTAGAATTGAATACTTAGTACAATCCTTCAATGTGAATTTCACAGGCCCTTATTGCTATATTTGTTTCAAATAAGAATATGTGATATCACGCAGCATTGGAATACACAATTGAGGTGAGTTTGGGATGGACATAGCCCTTTATAAAAACAAAGTATGAATTAATATAGTAACATATTTAAATACAGGGTAGATGTATTGATGTGTAACCATACTCATGTTTCAACTTGGAGCATGTAGAGTCTTGAATCAACATGTTGAGCATGATCCCAGACTAGAAAGATTAAAAGGAACATGATGTGGCCCCATCAGTAAAGAGGACCACTTTTGTGTTCTTTTTAAACTTATATTCAATTTACAATTGGTGTGATAGTATTGCTGTCATTATTTCAACTCCATACAAATTTAGGGTGTTTAGCACATCGTGAGGCATGGGACTATAAGAAAGATTAGACATAGTCTCTTGGCTCCGATGGAATTAAGAGAACGAGTCTAATGTTCCAGCAATTAATGAGAATACTTTGCTAATAATAAAACATAATAAATTTTAACATTTCTTTCTGTTAGTGTAGTAGAACCCTCCTTTAAGCCAGAAAATACATCGTGAGTACACACAACTAAAGAGCATACATTAAGATCACAAGCAAGGAAAACCAACTAAGGGAGAAATGATTTTAGAAAGCGATACTCCCTTCAACTTTAGCTAAAAGAAAAAAGAAAAAAAGTGATTGTAATCATATTATGAATGAATGTGAATATGTTAATGAATGAATGCTATATGTTAATGAATGAATGTTATATGTTATTAATGGATGAATGAATGATTACTATTATATGTTCGGGTATGGGGAATTGACAGTGATGTGAGGGGGGGGAGGGGCCAAATGAGCTTCCACCATCACGTGGTTGGCCTTGTTAAGTAGAGACTATTAAACTATTCTCGAAACAAAGAGAAGCTCAATAAGTTAATGAACTTTTGAATATAAGAAATGCATCATTTGAAGCATCAAACCAATATGCAAAGATGAAAGAAAGTGCTAATTTTTCACTATGGTAGTAGAAAAATGATTCTTTATACCTTGATGCCTTCATTTTCTAAGCAAATTTCTCTTGCTTTGCATAGCTCTGCCATGTTTGTGGATGTGATATGACTCCTACACAAAAAACATGTACCATTTTATGGCCTTCAATCCAACTACATTCAAATATCTTTTTAATTCCTCTATCTTTCATCAATTTGTTTACTATTTGAACCTCGTACAAATGTTTTAGATGAGGAACCCATTATTGTGAAATGTGCCTCCAGTTGAGTAAAGTGAATCCATGCTCTGTATCATAATTTGAAGTTTTTTCCATTCCAATTTTCTGAGTTTAGTTTGTTTGTATGGATTTCTATGAATACCACATTGTAATGTGTGTGGATTTGGTTTCAAAGCTCTGTTACTTTTGTTTTTAGTGGTGACATAACTCTAAAATTTGATTTTTGTACATAACAGGTTAGTGAAAAAAATGATAGCTCTGAAGGGTTTAGAGGCTTGATTGAGATAGATACATGGATATTTGGATCTTGTTGTTGATGGGAGTTTTCCACTTAACCATGAAATTTTGTTCATATGTTTTGTACTAATTTTTAGGAGTTTGAAGAAGAGGGGAAGCACTCACTTGACCTCGTAAACCTTAAGAGGATAATAAAAGAGGGTAATGCTTTAATTTTGATTGTTGCTGCATTGTTTTCAAGATTACAAGGCATTGCTTGTTTCATCTATTTTGACTATGTTTGAAATATATGGATAGAAAGAGATAGAGAGAGGATTGAGAGGGATAGAAAGATGTCTTCGTATTGCTGCAATATCTTGTTGAACCTTTCTTGCTCCAATGGGGTTGGCATATTTGTGAGCACTATTATTGTGTGTACTTGCTTGTGTAGGTGTATTTGTGGACTGTCAGAAGCACAAATTTCTGTGTGTGGGCAATTATCTTGCAACATTGTCTAGTAGAGACCAAAGCTAGTTTGGCTTGTGCTGTTAACTCAAGGAGGTTAAGTTTCCACTTGTCATTATGTATTGTCCATTTTTGTGCCTTAAAATGGTAAATTCCATCATGATCATACACTCATGGTTGTCCAATATAAACAAATTATATCTTTTTATGTATAATTTTAGTAATCTCCTTCTCTCGATTTTAAATAAGTAATATTATTTTTCAATAATATTTTAACCAATAGATGTGTCTGGAAGAATTCACAGATTCCTATGTCTACCTTGAAAGAGCTCACTGATGGAGAGCAGAGGCCACATAAGACTCTCACTGATAGGAAAAAAGTATATGATTCTAACCTTCTGGAAGAGTATCTATCTCTTCTATTTGTATTTCCAGTTATCACTTTTTTTCATAGGCACATAATATTATAAAGCTCTGGTGATTTTTTTATTCCCTTACACTATATTTTTTGTTATTTTGGTTTCATGAAAATCAAGATGCATTGATCAAGTGTATCACATAAGATGTTGGCTTTAGTAATGGAAGACCTATAGCTGCATGTATCATCTATAAGTCACTTCTCCAATGGCGTTCATTTGAAGTTGAAAGAGCAAGTGTTTTTGATCGTATCATTCAAATGAATGGTTCAACAATTGAGCTATCACTGATTATGCATTTCCCTAATTCTGAGTAGTTTATGTGAATTAGCCCTACAAAATATAATGATTTACTCAAAATTTTATAATGACTTACTCATGTAAATTTCTCAATAATAACTACTTTGGTTTAAGAAAAAGGACATAATAAGTGACTCTATTGAGAACCATGATACCCCAGTCCTCATTCTATAAGAAAATTCTTCTAATCCGAAGATATTGTGGCAAAACCAAATCGTAGGCATGAGTTGGTAGGTCTTGGGAGCCCTATTATGGGATTCCCACAAAGCACTTCAGCACATCGATGAGACAATAAAACTATTGCCAGTGATTGGGGACTGGCCAGGCCGCCGCCGGAGGATTGGCTTATGGTCTCATTGATGAAGATAATCTATTGACAAGACAAGTCATCTCAACATGAAAAATATATGCTGGCCTGAATGTTTAAGTCTCATCGATGAAGTTTCATTGATGAGACCATCATTTCTTTCACCGACAAGAGCACTGGGAATATATCAACGAGACATAGCGGGTCGGGTAAACATTCAGAACTTACGCCGATGGTATAAGTCTCACTGATATACTTCCCCATGCTTTGTCGATGAGACCACAAGTCAATCCTCCTAATAAATCTTTAAAAAAAGAAAAAACTGCAATGTTTCATCAAAATTTCGACGACCTAGTTTGATGAAAAAAAAAAGTGCAATGAGGTTGCTATAGCTCCAATGCAATTTTTATCTCATTCTAATGGTGATATCATCGAACAAATGACAAATGTTTGTCAAAATATTAGGGAGACTGGCTTATGGTCTCATCAATGAAGAGAATCTTTCAGCAAGACAAGTCATCTCAACATGAAAAATATATGCTAGCCCGAACATTTAAGTCTCACTGATGAAGTTTCATCAATGAGACCGTAATTTCTTTCACCAATAGGATCATTGGGAATATATCGGCGAGACATAGTGGGTCAGGTAAACATTCAGAACTTACCTCCATGGTAGAAGTCTCGCCGATATACTTCCTCATGCTCATTGATGAGACCACAAGTCAGTCCTCCCGATATAGCTATAGCTCTAAAACAATTTTGATCTCATTCTGATGATGAGATCATCAAACAAATGACGAATATTTGTTGGACTTTCCACGAAACTTGGTCGCAATTCCAACAAACATCTCATGCTATTCCGACGATTTGGTAGAGGCATGCCACGTGTGTTATGGCTATTGTTCATCGCTAGATCGACGTAATGTTCATCGATATTTGGACGAACACAAGGTCCCTTTTTTGTTGCGGAAACCAACAAAGTTTAGTCATGATTTCAATGTTTTGAAGCTCGTCAGGATACTGACTAAAATTCAGCGACGAATTTTTTTCAAGAGATTTGTCAGAATTCTGACAATAGTTTGTCAACAATTCAACAAAATTTCATTGGAAAGTGGAGTCAAATATAGTAGTGAGTTTATTTTTAATTTGTTTAGTTGCATAAATAGCTTCAAGCTTCACTAATGGCTTTCATGTATCCATCTTAGTATGTAAATAAATTAGGGCTTTCATCTTTTAGCATCATTTTAGCTTAAATTAGCTTAGATTAGCTTAGCAATTGCATAATTAGATTATTTATATTATAGAATCATGGTAACTTAGCTTGCAATATGTTTATTTTGTGCATAATTTAGGTTTTTCATACACCAAACATCATGGTTTCATCAATTCTCTTCCATAGAATCGACTGAAACAAGCTCACCATCACAGGATTGGGAAAGGATCATTGGTCCACATTAACATGTACCAATTCCACAAAAAGATAAATTTCAATGGATTAGAGTAGATGTTTTCTTTAAAGCTTTCATAAGACTAACATGTTAGGTTTTTTGATAAAATGTTTACTTTCAATTTTGATTGACTAATCTTGTTGAGATTCGAGTATCGGTTGCTTGATTATGCTTCGATTCTTCATGGATCAAGCATAATAGGGCCCATAATTGGTATCCTCGCATCGATATTTTGGTGCTAGGAGGGAAAACTAATCATTTAGTTGTTTTTTGGCATAGAATCCATGTTTTTGCTATTTTGCAGGTTGCAGTGACGCTCAAACCACAAACAGTGATGCTATTTCAATAGTGTCGCCATATAGCGATGCCCAAGGAATTTGATACAATGATGCATATTTAATTGGCTAATGCTGATTTAAATCTAGTGACACATATTTAAATTTGAACTATTGTGGAACAAAAACAACGACGCTCACCCCCAATAGACCGATGCTTTCAAACTTCGAGTAGAGACACATTCATTTATAGTGATACCCATCAATACAACAACATGATCGTGCTCTCTGTCCTTTCTGCAGAGCAATACTCAAATTCACCAGAGCGACACCCAAATTTCAAATTGCGACATGATCATGTATAGCGACGCTCAACCAGGGTAAGAAACTTTACACTTATTTTTTGACATGTGACTTAATTTATTTTGGTTATCTGATCACTGATCGATGTCTGATTGTGTTTTCATTGTTAGACTAACAAGGTTTTTTAGGTTTTAAGGCATGGAGCTAAATTGAAGAACTTCTCTTCTATCTAAACATTCTATATTTGTAACTAGTGTTTAATGCTTTGGGGCAATTATAATCCAATTTCATGCTTTATTACTTTCAGTTTTTAGGTAACGCACTAGTTTTCAATTGGATTTAAAATGAACATTCAAAGTTGGCTAAAAATGAAGCCTCACATTACATCTTTCAATTGGGCTTAAAATTGAACAGGGCAAACTCATCTTTCAATTAGTGCTTAAAATTAACTCATTATTGCTTTGAAGGATAAAATTGATAACTGTTTGCTTTGTTTTGTGGTTTTCAACTTTTTTAGTGAATGTATATGCAATTCTCTTGAGCCATTTTGTGATATTGAGAAACAAAAAAATTCTCTATCATGTTGCAAAATCACCTCCACACTTCAAATTTGGGTTTAAAATTAATCAACCATGCTAGTGTGAGAAAAGGAATAGTGTGTGTTCTCTCTTTGTGCATGCGAACAAAGATGATCGAACTATGGATGTATTTACTCACTATTGTTTACTTTAGAGGGATTTCCTTGGTGGGAAAAAGTAC
>VDFB02027410.1:0-12952 GCA_007258455.2 Sequoia sempervirens | reverse complement strand
CTTGCTGTATCAAGTACCTATATGATCTCGGATACCAAGTTTTGGGAGCTTGCTTCAAACCATATAGTGCCTTCTTCCACCTACACACCATATCCAGTTGATCTGAAAACTAAAAATCTTCTGGTTGTCCCATGTAAACCTCTTCTTCCAATTCTCCATTCAAAAAAGTATATTTCACATCCATTTGATAGACCTTAAAATATTTATGTGTTGCAAATGCCAAGAACATTCAAATAGCTTCCATTCTAGCCACAAGAGAAAAAGTCTCCTCAAAATCTATACCTTGTACTTGTGAGTAACCCTTACACACAAGTCTTGCCTTGTTTCTTACTACTTCTCCATTCTCATTCAACTTGTTCTTGAATACCCATTTAGTTCCAATTATGTTTTTGTTTTCTGGTCTAGGGACCAATTCCCAAGTTTGATTTTTCTCTATTTTCATAAGTTCTTCCATTTAATTCATCCAATTCTCATCCTTACATGCTTCACTCATTGATTTAGGTTCAACTTTAGAAAGTAAACACAGATTTACCTCAACTTTAGCAACTTTTTTTCTTGTCAATACACCTTTCCTCTTATCTCCAATGATCTAATCTTCAGAATGATTCTTTTGCACTTACTTAAGGGTTTTAGGGGTCTTCTCTGGAGCTTCTTCCTCTTAATTCTACACCTCTTGTTCACCAAATTTTTCTTCTACTTCTCTGTAGTCAGGTTCATCTAACACATCCATCTACTGCAATAGAATTCTACAAGTTTTCATTGACTTTAACATTTGCACTTTCAACTATCTTTCTCAACCTTTTTTGTAACATCTATAATATTTTCTTCTAATAGAATATCTAAGGAAGACACCTTCATCAGACCTTGCATCAAACTTTCCTAAGTTTTCTTCTTCTCTTTTGATGTAACATTTCTTTCCAAACACTCTAAAGTACTTCACAGTAGGAATCCTTCCATACCATAGCTCATAAGGAGTATTTGTGTTGTTAGCTTTGGCTTGAAAATTGTTAAGTATGCAAATAGTAGTATGAATTACTTCTCTCTAGTAGACTTGCAGTAGATTTTCCTCTTTCATCATAGTCCCAGTTTTTTGAATAGTTCTAATATTTTCAACAACTCCATCTACTGAGAGTTCTAGGGTATTAAATGCCTCTTGTTTGCACATGAACTTCACAAAATATGTTAAACTCATTGAGGTGAATTCACCGCCTATCAAACCCTCAAGCATTTTATTTTCAAATCCATTTCATTCTCAACCATAGCTTTAAATTCCTTGAACTTATCTAATGCATCATATTTTTATCTAAGAAAAGTAACCCATATCATTCTAGAATAATCATCAATCAAAAGCATAAAGTACCTGTTACCTTGTAGAATTATCACCCTTGTAGGACCACAAAGATCTATATGCACTAATTTCAACAATTTGATAGCAGATTATTCCTTTCCCTTAAAGCTACTCCTTGTTTGTTTTCCAAATCAACAACTCTCACAAACAACATTGATAGGTTTTGTGATTCTAGGTAAAACTCTCATAGCATGAACTAAACTAATTATTTCCAAGTTATCAAAATTCATGCTACACATCCTCTAGTGCGATAACCAACTATCATTAATTTGAGACATAAAGTAGTGACCATCAGCACCCTTAAGCTGATAGATATTTCCATCTATTTTCTTACTAGCAACAATCATAGTTCTAAACCCTTTCCAGATCTCACATGCCTCATCCTTAAACACAAGATTATACCCTTTGCTACACATTTGTCTAACACTCAAGAGATTATGTCTTAAGCCCTTAACATAGTAAACATTGTTAGTATTATGCTTGCCATCAAAACTAATTGAACTTATTCCACAGATCTTAGCTCCTAAATCATCTCCAAATTTAACTAATCCTCCATCATACTTTTCAAGTTTAACACTTACTTTTGTTTTTGATCATATGATTAGAGCAACCACTCTCAAAATACCAGTAATTCTTATCCTCTTTGACATGAAAAGAAGATAACAAAGTACCTTCAACCTTATCCTTTATCTCTGGAATACTTTCCTTCACACAATTTTTAGGTTACAGGAACTAGATTCTTATTTTATAGCCAAAAACAGACATTCATATCATCAAAATCTCCATAATCAGATTCATCATTAGAAATACCAACATCTTCTTCCACATAGTAAGATTTCTTAATCATCATTCCTTTATTTTCCTTGTTCTTATTGTTTAGAGATCTTTTTGGATATCTAGAAGCATAATGACCTATCTCACCACAACTAAAAAATAAATCTAGAAGCATAATGACCTATCTCACCACAACTAAAAAATTTGAAAGGTAATTTATCTTTGTACTTACTAGTGCCCTTTTTTCATCTTCCTCACAAAGTTAGCTTCCAAATCATCAAGATCTTCATCAACTGAACCTTCAAATTTCTTTGATTTACTAGCCTTGAAAGCATTCTCTACTTTTGTACCTTTTTTCATTTTTCTCATTTCAAATGCAGTTAGAGTAGCAATCAACTGATCTCTGGAATAATTATCAAAATCAACAGTTTCCTCAATAGCAGATACCTTTTCACTATAACAATCTGGAAGAGATCTAATAACTTTCTTCACCACTTTAGATTCTTTAATTGTTGCACCAAGGCTTCTCATATTACTTACCAATTCATCAACTTGTGCTGTATGTAGCCTTTAATTGTTTCATCTTCAGACATATGCATCATTTCAAACTATGCCTTCAAGTTTTGTAACTTTGCTTGTTTGACCTTTAGATCTCCTTCATAAATTATTTCTAACTTATCCCAAACTTCTTTAGTAGTCTTCAAACTCATAACTTTAACTAATTCAACATTTGAAAGACTATTTACAATAATAAATCTTTCCTTAGCATTGATCTCATACCTTATTTTGCACTTGTACTTACCCTATCTGAGGGCCTATATATGTATTCTGACACTCCTTCTCAATCTCATATCCTTGAGCGTATAAATATCCTCTATCTTTGTCTTCCGTAATGCATAATCTAAGCCATCAAATCTAGTATATTCAAAACACCGAGAGGGGGGGGTGAACAAGAATGGACCTCAAACATCTATTAAACCCTTATTTTGTTTATTTGATTAAACATGAAATACAGATAGTAGAAATAAAAAACACAACACCATACACAAGAGAACACCATATTTATGTGGAAAACCCAATGAGGGAAAAACCACAGTGAGGATTAGCTCACAATATAAGTAATAGCAAAGTAGGTACAAAGGGGCTCACTACCAGAATAAGACACATTGTCCAAAAGGCTCATAGCCAGGGCTCACTACCACAAAAAGAATATAAGAAGATAGAAGAAGAATGTTACACAAAGAACACTTTTGAATGCAACAAGGAGCCCACCACAATTGCTCACACACTTTCACAGTCTCACATGAAATATTTTGGATGCCTTCATCTTATCACTGTAGGGAACCCTGTACATGAAGTTCACACCGCTTCTTACCAAATTTCATATCACATCACACACATTACTCACATCAACCTCGCATCTATCTTTCCTCTTACTCTTTCGTTCACACCTCTTGCATCAACACCATGCATATTTATATCAAGATCTACCTCAAAATTTCCATGCCTTCCGCCACTAGTCGTTGTACATACAACGAAATAGGTCAGCATCAAAACATCTCTTGCCAATGGATAGGAATGAAAGGTGACCTACAAAAATCCTTAAATAGACCCAAATAGATTCTAAATACACTTCAACATACTTCCACAAGCCTCACATGTACTGTTAAACACAAGGTCGGCCAACACTCGTGCAAGACACCATAATCATTAAGTACACGCTTCCTTAAACCAAGCTGAAAGTTTTAGACAACATAATTCATTTTAACTCAATCTAGAATAATCCAAGAACTACTTAAGATTCATAAAACACTTCATCCAAGCACGCATCACAAATACTTTAACTCAAAAAAATGGATAACCCTAATTGCATATACTGATAAATGAAACTTGCATTGTACTGCACCAAATTAAGTAAAACTTTGAACATGGAAAGATAAAAGCATTATAAACAACTTCCCAGATCTGCACAACCTAAATCCAAATAGCAGAGAAATGTGGAGCAAATACATTTCTCCCAAACCACAAAAACATTACTGAACAACTGGTTCACATAGTGGTGAAAATATCTCGCAATGTACAATGATCTAGAAACCTAAATTTTGAATATAGTAACTGCTATCAACCTTGAATAACCTATAAGATTCACACAGTAATAACATCAATATAGAAAGAACACGAAGCACAATACTGGAGAACATTATGAACTCTTGCACAACACAGTTTACTTTGTTTATTAAATTTTCTCAAAAGCACTTGGAAACCAAGTACTAGAGACATCTTCTCAGCTCATTACTTCATTCCAAATCATCTTAATACTCTGCAATAAAATAATAGCTCCGTTTACTCACAACTCTTCCTCAAGGTCTCAACTACACATGCACAACCCGTTTTCCTCTTTTTCACAATTTTCTCAATATCCTCAACATCTTTATTCCATAGTTGGCATCAATGAAAATACCATTAAGTAGAATTCCCATTGGCATCAATGGCATCACCATCATTCTTACAACAACCTATTGTAAAAAATGAAAGGGTACTTGTTTTAAAGCTAGGAAATGAAACTTCCCCTAAAAGTGGACTCAACTTCTTGCATTCACCTACATAACTTGGACTTCAAGTTTACATGACATGTAGTCATGAATTTTACTTTAAATTTTTTACTTGATTTGACTTGGCTTGTATAATATGACATGACTTGTACTCTATACCATGGTCCATTGTATTGACTTGTACTCTAAGATTGTGTACCAAGTTTCTAATTTTATTTTCCTATGAATTGTGATCCAATTTTCAAGCTTTACTTGATTGGTATGCCTTGTACATCTATCAATGATATATTTGTACAATAGAAAATGTGAGGGACAAGGTTATATTTTATAATTGAGTACTTTAATATTGATCCAAGCATTGATATGCACTTGATCTTGTATCATTTTTTTTTTCCAACTCTCTTTTCATGACTATCATTACAAGGATATGAGAGGATATTGGATTGAAATTAAAATTTGTAGTACCCTAAAAAAGGATTTTATCATTATTTCTTGTATCATTTTCTCTAAAACTTGTAATTCTTTTTCTTCTTTATTTTTTATAACTTTCATAAAATTATTGATGTCCATATTAACTCTGTTATTGTGGTTCTCAAATTGAAGACATTTTATTTGTTAGGTAATAAAACATCATGACTTCCACCAATATTAATTTATCTTATTTAGGACTAATAACATTCTCTTCTTGTCCTATTATGTTTTGAAATAATATCACTATACACACACTAGTTGTTACTTGAAATTGTACAAAATGAAAGAGCAATTGTACTAAATATTGCTCTTACATTATGTAATAAATCTAATAAAAGGGATTACCTAGATTTTCTTCTTGAAATCAAGCTACTATATTACTAGGAAATAAAATTGGACTTACAATTCTTTCACTTGAATTCTTCAACTCCAAAATTACTAGATGCTATTGTGTTGCACTTTCTTCTCTGAAATAATTAAAAATATTTAAAATATTCATCAATCATTTTTTCAATAATATTTTAATTATTTTCAATTTTTACCTCATAGTTATATAAATCATCAATGTTTACAAAAAATATAAATTCACTATGAAATTAACTACTATCCCTATTAAATGGATTTATTCATTAGATTTATTGTCATCCTCATTCTCAATGAGTAATTCATATGCTCTATATTTTTATCATCCATTTTATTTTTGCACTCATAATTATAATGCCCAAATTTCTTACAATAATAAAACTAGAAATGAGATTTATCATACCTTTGATTTTCACATTCATTCTTGTTTCCCCTTCTTTATTTGTTACATGGTGATTGTAGTTTCTCCTTTTATTGATTTCATTTAAGTTACCATCTCTTCCTCTTCTTACATAAAATGTTCCTCTACATCTTTCAAGGATTGGAGATGATCCTTTCGCCTCTTTTACCTTTGTTCTTGAATTATACTTTTGGTTTGAATGTGTGTTCCAATGAGTTATTTTTTGTTCTCTTCAACCCTTTTTAATGAGATGACCCCATTAGTTCATTGATAGAAAATTATGATTGATCCTTTGATTCTTTAATAATAATAATGATTAGGTGAAACCTAACAGGAAAATTCTTGAAAAAATTATCCACAACACTTTGTTCTTCCATATTCTCTCCAACCATTATTAACTAATTTTATGACATTCACTACCTGGGTAGAGAACTCTTCCATAGATTTAGAATCTTTCATTTTCAAATTCTCAAACTTGCTTCTTAGCAATTGAAACTCCACTAATTTAGATTGTTGCTACCTTTTTTTGTCTTTTGAGAATATATCATATTTTCTTTGATTTTTTGGTTATTACAACTCATGGAAAAATAGATTCATCTAGTGCTATTTGACTAAAATACAATACATTCACATCCTTTTTCTTATTTTCTTTCAAATTTTTTTTTGTGCATGGGTGAATCCATTGTCTATTGGTTGATCAATAGGTTTCCAAAACCCATATTTTGCAAATTCCTAAACCTCTTAAGGGATAAATATTATCTCATCCTAATGCTTAGGTAATCATATGTTTTTTTGTTAAAAATTGGGATTTGAATAGAATACTATTAGCTAGTACTAAAACTCTCCAATATAATATATCAACCTTTTCTTGAAATCTATAAAACCTTTCCAAGCTTCCAAGAGAATATTTCATCCTATGCTTGAAATCAATCAAACATTGGCTTCCAAGCTTCATTTTTGTAAATAACCCAATTAACTAGTTTTGCTAAAGCAATTGATGATAATCTCCGTTTCTAACTCAATCAAGCCTTGATAACATGATTTGATAAAAAAATGGAGACAAGAACTTATTTGTTTGCCTTTATTTACTCTACAATTATGTAAGATTTACATAAAAACACACAATACAAAAGGACATACTATGTTCTAAATACATGTTTTTATTTCTCATTCAGATTCATTCATTCTTTTACAAGAACTTTTATATACAAATATTTTAAATTTAATATTCATTTAAAATAATTAAGCTTAATCAGTAATAAATGCAAGTGTAATTTGTAGAACGAAAGTATGAAATGGCATGCGTTTTAATCTGTTGAAGCAAGTGATATAGTAATCTTTCACATGGGATTATATGTAATAGGATTGAATTTATCAAATAATTTTTAAGAAGCATCTCATTGACCATAGTAGAGATATGTATTTTAATTAACAAGTATCGACTCTTTGCAAGTCTTCAAAAATTGGATGTGTCTGTGGCTAAAACATCATGAATTTGAGTTGGTTCAAGTGTGGGATAGGACGCTCTTGCATGTGGCAGATTTTAATTTGCTTATGTTTTTTTGGAAAAACTTTGAGTTCCATTTCTATTAAAGTGCATGGCTATGTAGACACTTTGTATTATGCAAAGAAAAATGTAAAATGGCAGGCTCAAAATAACTTAGTATCATTCTCAAAATGGTGTAATGCTTGGATTCTGTTCGTGGGTGCTATGTGGTAAACTAGAACATAGCGAACTGGGTTTGCGTCCTAGTGGCTTCTTTGTCGGGTATGCTTTATGCTTGAAAGGAAAAGGATATAAGTTTTCTTTTGACACTATTCCAAATGTTATTTTTCACATCGTTACATTCATTCTGACCAATTCCATTAATGCAATTTGAGAAAATACTGGTTATTAGAACATAAAGTGATTCAGTGTGTAATATTTCTGCATTCTGTTAAGGCGTTGTTGGTAGAAGTTTTAGTCTATGGAGAATTTTTGGCTACCTAGAGTTTTTTGTTTAAGGGAATTCTTAGAATAATAGTATTATCCCATTCAATTTTCTGGGTAGTGTGTTGTGCAGGGGCCATTGTGCTTTTCTCAAACTTTTGTTGCACTCACTCACCTTCAACCTCATTTCTATCTGCATATTGCATCATGGAGTTTATGCCATGAAATCACGGAGCTCTATTTCCCATACAAGAGTGGGAGATGCCATTCTCCAAAGCATTGGAAAGAGATCATCTTTCACATATTTTCAATACTGATTGCTTACCTGTGTATAAGTGTTTGAAAAATTTGATAGGAGATGACATCTTGCTTCCTTCAGCTCAGAGATTAATATTTTCTTTAGAACTGGTGTCAATTTTTGTTTCAAATGTGCTGGATCTAAATCCAAACTATCAGGATGGTTAAACTTGTAAATATAGTCATCAAGGAAGTGTTCTTGCAGGATAATGTTTTACATAAGAGCATACAAAAGTATAATTTCTAGAAAGGGGAAGTGTATGTGGGTGGGAATTTTTCCCAAGAACTACTTGTATCACAAGGTTTGCTACTGAAATATATACATTGCAATACAAATATCATTGGAGAATAATTCATCAAGTCATCTATATAGAGAACTAGCACACCATCATTTTGAATTTGGGGATGATATGGTGAGAAGCTTCAAAGCAAAATATCATGCATTGTCATTTCTACTAACACATCATTGTTAGCATGAAGATAGCTCCAACAAAGTGGCAAACAGAAAGAGGTGGTGAATCTGCAGAGTCTCAAGCTGAACAAAGTAATATGAATGCACATCATCAGGTTAGGCCAATCCTGCAAATACCGGATATGAACATTACAAAAACTATCATTCAACTCCACCGGCACATCAAAGCATGCACAAAGGGGAAAAGGTGGAAAGCCTATCTCAGGAATGCTTGAAAGCATGAACATTTTGGAGCAGTATAGAATCAACTTTTAATCAATTGTTTTTTTAATCTAACAAGCTGATATGGTATAGGTTTCCTTAGAATTTTGACAAGTTTGAACTTGCTTGAAAGCATGATCATTTTGGGAGTTATTTTTGTATCTAACAAGCAGACATCGTATAGGTTTCCTTATAATTTTGACTTTGGACTTGAAAAACAATATTATTGTAATATGTTACATTATTATATAAATATATTTAGTCCGCTTATATAGCCTTTATTTTAAATAATAATAATAATAATAAATTATATAACTTTTATATATGGCTATTGCAACTTGTCTGTATTTCTCATTCTTAATCATCTCTATTTTACACCACTTCTCTCACATTCTCTCTCCAAATATATATCATATTTTAATGAGGTATATAATATGAGAAATTTACATATCTTTCATTTCAATTTTCCTACTTGTCTTGACTACATAATATGACATGTATGAGCTTGATTTAATGATTCTAACTTAACCTGGCACATCAAGTCTCTAAAATGATTTATTTTGACTTGCACAATCTCACATGAATTACACTTTATAACATAATTTATGTTTGTTTTCTACATATTTATATACTTTATATATATATATTGATATATAGTCCGAATGGGTAGTAGAGTTGGCTTGGGCAGTGGGTTTGCTCCCCATTGGTCTTAGGTTTGACTTTGCTCCTGGGTTTAAGAGGTGGGACTTCTTGCAGGTGAGGGATCTCACTCGTAGTGGACTAGTCTCACTCTAGCCCACCTTAGGAACCCAAGGTAAGGGTTGCTGGGCCTTTGGGCTAGGTCGCAGGGACACCCCTGAAGTATATATATATGTGTATATATTGTTATATGTGCATTTTTTATATTTATATATGTGTATGTGTTCATATATGTGTTAACTTATCTAAACCCTTCTATAATAATTATTTATGACCATTTTGTACTTATTTTTGCATTTTTAAACTCCATTTTAATTTATTTTTATTATTTCTTTCACCTTTATTTTTCTAAACTCTTTTATAATATTTCTTTATTCCCCTATTTCGATGCACCACCACTCCCTCCCTTTATTTTAATTCCCACCAGCTTTATCCTTCCATCCCATCTCTCTCTGCCCCCTGTCTCCCCCTCTCCCCCTCAGCCCCTCCTCCCTCTTTTAAGGCTGTACACTCCACCTCATTGCCCTCCTGATGATAGATCTCTAAATATGACTTAAAACATCTTTTACCTTTAAATAAAAACATACACAATTTAAACTAGAAGCTTTGCTAATTAACTCTTTCAAGAATTCATGAAAATCATACCAACTATAATTCTCCTCTCATTAATATTTACTTCTTTATGACGCAAATTTTTACCAAGTTTTTAATGGAGAAAGCTAACTCATAGACAAAAAGCACCTATGGTCTCATGTCATAGACCGTATGACATAACATCCATCTCTCATGGACAAAAAGCACCCCGGACACCTCCGACGACAGAACAAACGGAATGGACAAAACACATCGATGGAAGAGTAATCGGGAAAAATGGACGAATGGAGATGATAGAGTAATGATGGACGGAGGCAGATGAAGTTTCAGACGTACAGTTTTAAAAATGAGCGAGATTTTTAAATATGAGCAGCAGTTTTAAATTTCATATAATTTCAAATTGTTTTGAATTCGGTTGCAGAAAAGGTAAATTGGTTATTTTCTCATGCAAACAGGTTGTCAACAGACGGAAAGCTACTGAGGATTTTTCTAATGGAAAATTGAAATCTTCATTGGGTATTTGAATCTCCTATATCTGTGCATAAGGATCAGGTATTTAAAGACTCAAATCTTTATTGTTTCTTTTTGGTATTTATTATAACTTTGCATACATGATAGTAATGCAGTTATTCTGAGCATAGGTTATTCTGCCTACAAATGCCAATCCCTCGATTGTCCAGAGCTCTGTAAGTACAAGATGGGTTATACAATTTGGTGGATGGCAGTGAGTTTATGCTTGTTATAATGATCTTTTAAAAAAATGGCAATTGTTTTGGTTTGTTTTTCAGGTCCATGAGTTGATGAGAGAAATGCTTGGGAGACTTTAGCCACTACAAAGATGTAATTCTAGAAGAAATTGATGTCATTTTATCATTATTTGATTGTTTGTAATAAATTTTTTAGTGCACTGGTTTTGGGTTTTGCTAACTTTGTCTATGTAACAGGGTATCTTCACCGGTCTATGTGGAACACATTTGGATCACACCATGACATTGGTTGGCTATGGGAATACAACTGATCTAAAATATTGGATTGCGAAAAATTCATGTGTCGAGTCATGGGGTCAAAAAGGATTCATCAAGATGCAAAGAGGTATTAAGAACTCATCAGGAATTTGTGGGATTGCCCTAGATGCTTCCTATACCATAAAGTGTGGAAACAATCAAGGGACTTCTCCATCGCCTTTCTGAAACTGTGATTCATATAATTACAATCGGTTATTAGATGAGAAGAAATGCTATACATAAATAATTTATTCTGATAAATGTTATAAGATGCATTTGTGTTTGGTTCATTCCCTCAATAGTTATTTGTTTACGGTATGACTGCCATAACAACAACATTATGAAAATGGCTTTTCAAATTGGGATGTGATATTCTAATCATTAGCAAAAGAATGCTAACAGATTTAGCAGTTTTTAGCCTTAATTTATTTGAAAAGAATGTTTACAGATTTAACAGTCTTTCCAATTAATTTATTTTGTTATAATAAATATTTTATTTTGATATAATAAATATCTTATAGCTTATATCTTGTTTGTGATGCATATATCTCCTACATAGTTATACCTCTAGAAAATTACTAATTATTCTTTTCTTATGGGTAGTTTTATTTTAACGAGCTTTGTGTTTTGCTACCAGGAGTCCAAAACTTGATGGGTTGCATCAATAATAGCAAAATAAAGAAGACTTTGAAGAAGTGGTTTTTCATAGACAAGAGGGTTGGTTGACATATTGGGTGGTAAAAACTTTAGGTGAAGCTTACACGTTTGAGATCTACAAGTGTTTGGCTTACAAGTGATATATGGGAAAACTTCTCAGTGTTTCTAGTAGAGCCCATTTTAGTCATTTTTCGGTGTAATGGCATTTGGATTAAAGTGCAATCCCATTTTTACTGATCCTCCTTGGACAAGGGAGTAGACTCTGAAAATGAGATTTGAGAGGAAAATGAGGACTCTAAAAATGTTGAGCGCTCAAGAAGAGTAGTTGCTATTGAAACTGTTGTAAATGCATAAAATATCTCATTGTCGAGAATGGATCACTATCATTTAGGGTTTTTTTCTTCCTATTAGAGGACCATCTTCCTCATTTCTATGATTTTGAATTGCATACAATCTTTGGGGATGACAACCCTTCCATGTAGCATAGATTTTTACATCTAATCTATGTAAAGTTGATGTTATCAATAGATAAAATTTTCGTGTACAAAATTTTATCCTCTTAAAGAATAGATCAAATGTGTTTTTCCCAATCTACTTTATGTTCTATATCAACATCTAAAACAATATGAAACCATGGGTGAAAAAATAGAGATAGTATCAATGTCATGCACTAGTATCCAAATGAAGAAATTGAAATTCTAAAATGTTGGATTCACAAGATAGCGGTAATTTTTAATTTTTATGCATCATCCTCAAAATATACAAATACGCACTCAAAACATACCTAGATGGTTATAAATCACTTAAAGTATTAATAAGATGTGTATACTTTAACACAAAGTCTATGTAACAAGTAGGCAATAACATTTGTATTATTGATGAAAAATGTGCCACAAATTTTTTGGGTTCATCTACCAAATTAATGTCATCATCATATGAACAAGGGGTACATCATTAGAATATAGTGACAACACACTATCCCCTGTTAGTTATTTCTAGGCATCTTACATTCTAATGATGTCCCTTGTCCACTTTTTCTACATAGGGGATAGTGTGTTTTCCAACACTACAAACAATGTGAGATTTTTTTTGTTCCAATCATAGCAAGAAAGTGAAATGTCATTTTCACTATAACCAAAGAGCTGTTCTAAAATTTGAAGGTGGACAAAGTGTGTTTTCCAATAGGGGAC
>VDFB02027409.1:0-22562 GCA_007258455.2 Sequoia sempervirens | reverse complement strand
TATTTGAAAACTAACTATACCATGAGAAAATTTGGCTCGCCATCTTTCTGGCAATATCTGGTTTCAAAGATTTTTCCACTAGGGTCAAAAGTTATGAGAAAATGAAAAAAGGGGTTGTAAAAGGGCCATTTAGGGTATTGTAAGCCTAACTGGGTGCAAAAACTTGGCACCTTTCACTCTAGCCCCTAGTCAATCATATGACCTCAAAGTAATCTAGGCAAAAAATAACTCCTACCCGCCACCCATTTAAAGCAATATTATCGGCTTTTGAAAACTAATACAAAGCTTTTAATATTAAGAATTTTTTTTTAAAAATGGGATAATACTCATACAAACCCTACGGATAGTGGTCTAAATGGTACCATATGGAGGAGGAGTCTTTGTACCAAGTAGATTAAGAAGTACACTGATGATGTAAGGTACCTGACGATGGTGGTAATGAGTGCCACCAAAAGAGAAAAAAATCGGCCGATGGTGATTAGATCTTGAGAAGCTTTCGCCGATGGCTGAGAAAACAAACCCAACAAATGAACTCTTTTGACAACTGAGCCATAGGTATTTTGTACCCTACGAATGGATAGCCTACACATGTACCAATATATATGATGTGAAGGTCAGTCCACACAATGAAGAAAGACTCCAATCATTACCCTAAGCGACCAATGTGAAGCCTCGTACTTGTAATGGTACAGTTGGCAGTGAGAGGAAGTATACCCAATAGAGAAGGAAACTGGTGATAGTCTTCAAAAAAGACCAGTAAAAGTGGCTGAGGATGTTGAATGGATTAGTTGGATAGATCTGGCAATAAAGGTGCTAACCAAGACTGTAAACAAATTAATGTTTGTGTATGATCCCTTGTAAAAGGGTCGTCCAACCAAAATAGACTTTAAAAAAATAAACGCCACCACAATATTTAATAATTCCCCATGTAATAATTGAAATAACCTAATAATGTATGCAATATATATATATTTTTAGAATATTTATACTACAAATAGATTAATGGTTGTGTACGATCCCTTGTAAAAGGGCCATCCAACCAAAGCAAACCGTAAAAAAAATAAACACCACCACAATATTTAATAATGCCCCATGCAATAATTGAAATAGCCCAATAATGTATGCACAATATATATTTTTTAGAATATTTAAATTTCTACAAAATAAATAATCAAACCCTATACCCAAGGGTCATATGGCCACCTTGGGTAAAAAAAAATTCCTTACAAACAATCGACACTGAAACAGGGTGAGTTATATGTCAATTTTCATCTCTCGAACGCTCTGGATCTGATGGTGAGGTCTGATCTATCTCAAAATACACTAGAAGCTTCAAAAATCCCATATCTGGAAAATATTCAAACCTCATAACTTTGGCATAAAATGTCAGATATAAGAGAAAAAAAAGTTGATCCTAACTTTTTCAATAGCCCTGGACTTGAAAATGAGCTCAGATTTCCTCCAATGTGCACTAAAAGTGACCATGCAAAAAAACCTAGATAGAGAGACAAACTCAGAAGATCAGCTGAAGGCATGAAACCCTCAGGGAACCCCGAACTTCTCTGCATTAATTTTCTCCAAAAAAATTGAGAAGGGCTTGCATATCAAGGCTCTAATACCATGTTAGAAACTAATATCATACATGCAAACTAGAAAAACCTTCCACAAAAGAGAAAAACATAAAAAAGCAAGAGCTTTGCATGAAGATGTGCAAATAATATTATTCAAGAATTCAATAATTACAAGTGATGAGGCTTGTTTATAAAATCAAGCATGCACAACCCTAATATTATCTTGAGCAACAAGATAGCTCAACAAGATAAGGATGGCAACTATAACTTAGGAATTAAAATATTACCTAAGTAAACTTATGCAAGTGTAATTAAATAATTAATTACGCCAACAGGTTACTCTCTCTATAGCTAAGGCAGAGTATGTAGTAGCAACAACTTGATGTACTCAGGTCCTATGGATGAAGTAGAAACTTAAGGACATCAAGGTAGAGTATAAATAACTAATCTCAATTTTTTGTGATAATTCAAGCACTAAAAACATTTCAAAGAATACAGTGATGCATTCTAGAAAAAAAACATATATCTATTAAGTATCGCTTTGTCATTTAGACAAGGTTGCAAATAAAGAGGACAACATAGAATATGTACCAACAAAAGAACAAATAGATGACATTTTTACTAAGCCTCTTCCCACAGAGCAATTTGAATATTCGAGGAAGAAGGTGGGAGTAATTGTTTCCACATCATCTCACTAAATTTTAGTAAGAAGGAATGAATCCAAGAGGAGTCTTAATTGTACTTCATTTATCCCTGGAAATGGTGGCAGAGATCAATCAATGAAAAAGGGGATGATTTTTGGCATATTGTTATCATTGATGTCAAAAGGTGTGGATCATGTGCTAGAAATGTGCAATTTGTTCATGGTACAAAGGGCATATATTGCATTTATTGCAAAAGTTGTTCAAAAGGCTACAATAATGTTTTTACAGTCACAACATTCAAACAAAGTTCTATTTTTTCAGTGACTTTTTATTGTAGGTTGCAAGTCATTTAATTCATCACTTATGTCATTTCAATCATGTGGAAATTGACCTCTTCTACCTAGCTTTCCATGTTTGTGGGGTCCTTGTCATTGATCAAGGAGATAACACTAGTTCAAAGAGACTATGTCTTGTGTCTCCTCGATACTCTGATAGTGGATCCAACATTGAGATATGACATTGATAGAAAGTGTGGTGTGTAGTATGAAGATGGAATGGCCCAAAGGTGGTAGTTGTTGATTTCTTTCACAAAGGTGATGTTGCAGAAGAAAGTGAAAATGCAAAGGTATTTGAATGGAGAAACCTCATCATGTTGGTAGGAGTATTTTTAATGTCTCTTTGACATAACAATTGTTGTGTCGGTGTGGAGGTTTAATATCAATATTATAGAGACTTTGGTATCTTTGATATTTTGATAAGGGAGTTTGTAAATGTCAGTGTGATAACTCAACTTCTTTGGGAGTTCCTTTTGTGTCTCTCTAGAATGTAGAAATGGTGGATCCATATGGGATTAAGACTACATCTCAAATACATTCTTATCAGTTAAATAGATGTTTCAATCTCTTCAAAGTGTTCGTATGGTGGGGATCGATAGAAGGGTCATAATAATGGACATTGATGGATACAGATAGATGGCACTTGATGATTGCTTGATAGGAAATTATTATCCTTGATGTGAATTTCATTGTGATGACCTAGACAAGTGGAACCCACATGGGGAAAACAAGTAGCAGGTCGAGGAGAAGATAAAGCATCGGTAGGGCCGAGTGAGCGGTCCCTTTGATACTCTGATAGTGTTTCATCGAAGTGGCCTAGAGATTTCAGTGTGAATAGTGGTTCAGTCTCTTCGATGTGGTGATGAGTGATGGTAGAATAAGATTGACAGTTGGAATATAATGGAAGCATCGTCTAATATTAATCTTTTAAAGGGTGACAATAAATGGAGAACCCGGGATCATGGTGTATAGAGACAAAATCAATTATCAGCATTTGAAGGAGGTTGTTTCAAATGGTTAATTCTGTATAAGTGGTTTATGACCAACATCAAACTAGAAGAATGAAATTAATTGGTCTACCTACTCCAACAATAATTTTAATTGGTGATTTGACTTGCTGAATGGTTGTATAGAGTGTTATGTTAATAGTGATCGGTTTCAAATCTTATGAACAGAGGAATACATTAAATGCATATTAGATTTAGATTTTACAGATCACTAATCTTGGAATATTTTTTGCAAAATAAATTAATGTGGGTATGGTTTGATGCAACATATGCTTCTTGAATAAAAAAGAAAAAAACCCTAATAGAAGAATTGAATTGCATTGATCAGGGGTGCATGACTTGAGGAAGAGTATACAGGTCAAAAATAAAGGAAAGATAATTAGGTAGTTTTTGGTTTATGTGAGAGTAGTTTGCAGGTATTTGGGAAAATATTAGAAAATGAGATGTCTATAGAGGAAGATTATGGAGAAAATAGTTGTAGAAAAAGAATGCATTATTCTTGAATAAGTTGAACCAAGCAAAAATGAGGAATTCAAATTTGGATTTACGTTCAGGGTAAACCCCTTTATTGTATCAGTTATTTTTTATGGGTTCTACTCATTTAATCTAGTGCATTATATAGAAGGGGAGGTGTTGTTGAGTAAGGAGAAGATGCAGAGAAAATGAGTGCTAAAAAAGAAGTGAATGTAGAATAGATTAAGAGGTGCGGAGTAGAGGAAGAGTTGCAAAGTGTGCAACATACATGCATGCACAATTGCAAATAAGGTGCAACATACATGCATGCAAAATTGCAAATAAGGCGCAACATAGAGTAGTCATCATAATTGTAAATCTAATTGGTGGGTGCCATTAGATATCTAGGTAGGTACTCAGATTAGGTAGTGGGTACTTCCTTGGAGTGGGTGTTCCAAAAACCATTGGATTAGCATCTCCTTAGAGCTGGATCCCTTAAGGAATTGTAACTAAACTTCAAGCTTATGAGGCTAGATTAGGATAGTAGCTTGTACTAGCATTTCTCACCATGGTTTTTCCCATCTTTGATTTTTTGCACACATCTTGTGTTAAGGGATGTTTGTGTGTGTTCTTATTGTTGCATTTACATGTTGAGTCCAAATCTGCACTTCAAAGGTTTGATGGCAAGCATAATGCAGATAATGTTCTTTATGTCAAGGGTCTCTAACATCATCTTTTGAGTGTAGGAAAAATGTGTAGTATAGAATATAATATTTTATTTCAGGATGGTGGTTGTGAAATCAAAAAATATGAAAAAAATTGGTTGTTGTAGGAACAAGGATAGATGGGAATGTTTATCAGCTCAAAGGTGTTAATGGTAAGTTTTTTATGACTCAAATCAATGAAAGTTGGGTATGGTATATGTGGACATGAAAAAAGTAACCCTCCTAATTTTTCTTGTTTTGTCCCTCCTTGTGCTTAATTGGCTTGATTTTTCATTGATTTAATGTTACAATGTGACCCACACATTCACATTAGGTCTTGAATCTTTATGAATCATTAAGACTTTATGATGTCTTGTAAAAGTGTTGTGAAGTGTTGTAACACATTTTCACACTTTTCTAGACTCTTCTTATTATAATTCACCTACATACCCCCTTTTATAACTTACAAAGTCTTATTTTAAAGTGTTGTAAATTCTTGTAAAAAAATTTCACACTTTTATAGACTTGTCATCAACAAATACACCTTTCTTATGCTTTATTTGGCCCCTTTATGCACTTACAGGCCTTAATTAAGTGTATTTTTTTAATATAAACATGAAAACCATCATTTAATACAACTTAATTCCTGGAACCCATTCACATGCCTTGAGTAGGACCCATTCACCATTAGGGTTGAATGAGTCCCTCTTAGCACAAAAATCAAAATAAGTTCAAATTGTTGGCAAGTTTTTATTTCTTAAGATCTAAGGTCAGCTTGTGATGTATTTTTTAGGAAATTAGGGAATAATTATGTATAAATACATGATTTTCCATTCATTTTAACCCCCATTCATACATTCATTCAAGTACTCATTGATGCATTAAATTCATCATAGCATTTAAGCATTCTAGCATTCAATCAAGCATTTAAGCATCTTAAAGCAACATATCTTCAAACTTCAACATCAAGGGTTTGGTGAGTTCATGAAATTGCATGTTATTTTTTCATCATTTTCTATTTATTTCATTTTATTATCTAGGGTTTGACCACCCCTATACTCTAACCCTTAACCCTTTCCCCCCTCTTTGCATGTGTTTGTAGGTTTTGCATGAAGATTATTCAAGGTGAAAGGTGTAAAAATGGTATTGTAAGATCATAAAAGTCATCAAAGTCAACAAAAACCTCTTTGAAGCTTGGAGAATATTGTCCCTCAGATTTTCTAGATTTGGATGTAGCAACCTATCAAGTAGAAAAAGTGCAAATCAGGACCCATAGAATTAACGCTTAACATTTTAGAAATATACAGGTGGACTAATTCACCATCTATGGCAAATGATTCCCACTACTAGGCTATAAAAAGTGTTTTCTAAATTTTTCTGTTCCTGGTATCTCAAACCTCGTTTTGATAGTTTTCACCAGAAATAGGACTAATTCTCCATCCATGGCAAATGATTCCCAGTGGGCTTCAACATTTATCTCTACAAAATTATAGAACCTTTCAACATTCGATTTCAACCTCTAGGTGCATATCATTCAGTTTCATTAAGTTCTATTTTTGTTTTTTATGCTTTTAGTTCTTTTCGCATATCACACTGTGTTTTCAAACACTTTACATTTCTTAGTTTTTGCATTAATAAGAAATAGCTTCCATTATTTTTCTACATTTATATCATCTCATCTAGGCATATTTCATCCACATTACATTAATATTAAGTGTGAACATAGCGGTTTGTACCCTATTCATTTCCTTTTAGGTGAAAGATCCTAGAATTGAAAGAGACCTTTAGGGTAACCAAACCCGTGTTTACATTTTGGTGAACTTGAATTTAGAATAGTTTTAATTTTTATTTGAAGTGAATTTACATCCTAGGGCTAGCTTCCATAAACATTTCATTAGGTTTTGCATTGTTTTGCATCATAGGGTTTTCAAAATTGCATTAGCAAAAGGATCATATAGATTTCCTTTTGCATTTAAAAACACTAAAATCTTGCATCTGCATCATATTTTTGCATCATACAATCTGAAAAGCATAAAATTCTATAAAATTTTTCAAAAAAATCCATCCTTTGGCTCATTCGCCACCCTTGGAAAATTAGTCTAGTTGCATATCTTGCACTGGAATTTCTGTCATTTTCAGAGCATTTTCTACATTTCTATTTTTTGTTATTGTATCTCTATTACAGTTTCAATTTTTTTTGTTATTAGCATTTTATTGCTCCTAGTTTACATTTCATTTACATCTGTGAGCACCTCTCAAATCTCCAAACATTCTAAGCTCCATAAAGAAGGTAAGTGCATACAAATTTGCTAAATACTCCTATGAAATAATGCAAAATATTTCCTACACATGATAGCAAATCAAACTAAATTGAAAGCATGAAAGATACATAATGCACACATTATCTCATATTGGATTGGTGCTATTGTATCAAATAGCCCTTTCCCAATCCTTTCTTAAGCTTGATGTTAAGATGCTATGAAGATGATGATAAGATGGGCAAGATTAGCTCTCCATTGAAGAGAGTAACCTTGTATGAGATTGTGGAGATTTTGTGGAGTTGTGGACAAAATCAGTTCTCAAATGAAGAGAGTGAATTTGCATTAGCTCCGTGGATCAAAATGTGGAGATTGTGGAGGATTTGATCAAGGATGATGATCTCTATTTGTAGATTGTCAAATGCTAAGAGTGCCAAACATGGAGGGTGTGGGACTAAAGATTGGACCAATGAGATGAGGACACTTGTCATCATGTGAGTGGTTGATGCATGTGCAAGATTTGGGAAATGTGCCCAAGAGGGGGAAATTTCAAATTCAAATTTGAGAGTAAATACTGAGTGGGGGACATGTAAGAGTTTATTAATTACTTTGTTGGATGTACATGCCCACTTGATTTGGAATTCAATCTTGAGGGAATATTCCTCAAAGATGCCATGTTGATGGAAAATGTTGATTTTAATAAATCAATAAATTGATTTATTTGTGCAAGTGGGATTATCTAGAGGATGTGGCATGCATTAGATTAGATTTAATCAGGATTAATTAGCTAGGATGATGATTAGGATGTTTCTAACTTTTATGACTTAAATATTTGATTTATTTAAATCAGAAAAGGATGGCAAATGACTTTTGAGATTTAATTAAATAAAGTCTTGATTTATTTAATCAAAGAGGAAATGATAGGCTTAAATTAAATAAAGTTAATTTATTCAATTTAAGTGGATAATCCTTAGAGATTGAATTAAAGACCTAATTTACCTAGTGAATGGATGAGCTTGATTAATTTGATGAGCGGATGCATAATGTTAATTTTGCATGTCTACGACATCCACCCCACCTTTAGTAGCCTTTTCATGAGTGTTTGGTGCCCTATTGATAATACTTTAGTGAGAAGAAGTTCATGACTAATGGCATCCTGTGATAACACACTCATTGTGGACCGTGGATTATCCCAAGCTACTACTCCTGGTATTGATAATAGTGTATTAGGCATGGAACCTACCTTTAGCAATGCCTTTCCTTCTAATAACATGCAAGTTGACAAACAAAACAATCACATCCCACAAGACAAAGTCATTAATATTCATGAGGACTTAACATATTTTGAACATAACTTATGTCTTCAAAATATTTCAACCATTGTGATTCCTGCTATAGAAAATATTCATTGCCTAATTGAAAGTGACAAAGGCCTAAACATTATGAAAAAAATTGATGAGATATACCACAAACATGCTCTTTCCACCTCTAGTACATCTGAACAAGCAAACACTATGGTTAGCCACAGAGGACCTCACATTCCTCCCCATTCAACTATTGCATCCATACCTACCTACACCACTCCCCAAGTTGCAACATTCATGCAATCCATTAGTAATGTGACGGATTCCTTCAGTATTCCTACTAACACTCCTAGTTCCTTTGGGACAATGAATGTTCTATCATCTGCCATCTTCCCATCTATCAGTGTTCCCTTCACTTGTCCTACTACTACAAACACTCCATCCCCATTCTCTCTTCCACCCCTTACCACCTATCATGATCCTTTCATCACACAACTCTTCCACACTATTTCCTCTATGTAACAACAAATATCCACCATAAGCCAAAGTAAAAATGCACCACCCACCTAATGTCCATAGCAACCTGTTATCTTTGGAAATACTAAGAACACTGATGCCACAAGGATTTGAGATACCTAGATT
The DNA here is from genome assembly GCA_007258455.2 of Sequoia sempervirens. Classification (NCBI taxonomy): domain Eukaryota; kingdom Viridiplantae; phylum Streptophyta; class Pinopsida; order Cupressales; family Cupressaceae; genus Sequoia; species Sequoia sempervirens. The sequence goes on along the minus strand of VDFB02027409.1, from coordinate 13,644 downwards.
TGAGAAGTACGGAGGGAATGGCAATCCTACTAATCATGTTAATGCCTATACCACCTTATGTAGTGATTTTTTCCTTGACGATAAATTGTTTACAAAATTATTTCCTAGGACTTTAAAGTACATTTTCTTGGAATGGTTTTCCTCTTTACCAAACAATTCAATTTGTTCATTTAATGAAGTTGTTAATGCATTCATAAATCATTTCCATGTCCACATGAGTCCCAAAATGACATTGGCTGACTTAATGAGATGTAAACAAAATGTGGATGAGAAGGTAATGGATTTCATCTCACACTATCAGTCACTTTATTCCCAAATTGATGTAAAGGTTCTTGATCCACATCTCCAAAATATGTTCATTGAAAATTTAAAAATTCAAATTTATGATAAATTTACCATAATGAAATTTCCCTCTTTCATGCATCTATGTATAACCCTTTGTGACTATCATAATTTGGTTAGTAGTCGTGATGCCAAGTCCACTTCTAAACAAGTTGAGAAATTTGAACATGTCAACCGAAACAATTCACAACCCTTTAGAAAACCACACAAAGGATTCTTACAAGTTAACCCCCCTCCTCAACAACCAACTCAACCTGTCAACAACCAAGTAGCAGCTATTAAAGCCATGATACCTTATAGTTATGGAGATCCAAAAAGAAAGTTTACACCTTTACCAGACACTCTTCATAACACAATGTCTCAATTTTTGCAGCAATAGATGATTACCTACTTTTAAACCACTAGATCCTACTAAGCCTTTACCTCCAACCTTTCAACCTAACGCTTATTGCCATTATCATAGACAAATTGTACATGACACAAAATAGTATAAGCATCTTAAACACCTAGTGCAATACCTCATTGATTATGGTTCTCTATCTGTTTCAAATGTTAATGTTCAAAGCAATAAGTCTATTTCCCCGCCAAATCAAAATTTGCTAATTTTTACCAATCCAATTCCCAAACATAATGTTTCATTTTTCAAAGCTAGTGAAACTCCAAAGAATGATGTGATAAATGTTCATACAGAACATCTTGATCCCATTCCACATATTACTAGTATTAACCTATGGATGAAATGTTAGGTGTGATAGATGTTATCCCTCGTAAGGGCCAACATAATAAATCTATTGATATTACTTTCTCCTCTAAGGACATACTTCAAAATCTCCCCAATGGTCCTCTTTACATAGCTGACTATATTTATGATAATCCCACTAATGGGATACTCATATATCTTACTTGTGGAGAAAATATGATCACTAAGGAATTTTTTTCTTACATGATCTTTATCAAGATGATTATGATAAATCGAGGGCATGGATCAAAACACATAATGGTTTTGTTTGCCCTATGATAGGATCTATCATCCTCCCATTAAAAATAGGACCTAAAACATCGGATGTAACATTCTCCAGCATCCCACAGTCAGATTAGTTTCATCTACAGCTAGGCCATCCATGGCTTCACTTGATGAAAGCTATCCCTTCAGTCATAAACAAATGTTTAAAGTTTCCACTTGATGATGACATATTCACTGTTCACCATAGTGTCTTCTAAAGGAAATTTCTCCTTAGAATCCTTTTGGCTTGAGCCCATGGAACCCATAACACCTCGCAAAGAATTATTTTTATTGCCTATCAAAAATAAAAATCCAAATGAATGGCGGGATTGTCTCTATGAAACATGTCCCCATTCACTTCTGACACTCCCATCCTAGATGAGACAGTGCTTCAACATCAACCTGAACCAACAAATCTAGATCAACCAACAATAAACACTTCATCTTCATCATCCAAACACCCAAGGGATAATGAAACCAACCCCACCATGCCCCCTCACATAAAACTAGTTTATAAAGTAAAAGAGAAAATGATTGAACCACCTCCTATGGTTCCTTTTGTTCCTCCCTTTCAAGCAGAAAAAGGAGCCTATGGTGGAGAAACCCACTCTTACACCCACACAAATTCAAAATAGAATCAAAAGAAACTAAGGTGCTAGGGAGTGTATGTGTTGATGTTGTCTCCTCGCTTGTCAGTTACATGAAGAAGAAAATAAAGAAAATCATAATTTCCACTTGACAGAAGCAATGCATCACAACCCTCCTCCTATCCCACCACAAAGTAATACAATACAATAGTCACAACATGAACTACACTCTCCTTCAGGTATAATCATTCATCATCCTGTTGTGATTAACCTAGATGACGATGATAAAACAAAAAAAAAATTGACGAAGACATACATAATGAATTAAACACATTGTTTTCCTTGTCCATGAGCTTAATTGAGATATATCCTCTAAAGAGTGATCAGCCTAGCACTTCACCTAGTTCATATCTTTCTCTTGTGCCTCTCACCAGTTGTCCATTTTTTGCACATGATTGGGAGGTAGATGACTTGTTATATGGTTGACTTGCATTCACCTTACTAGCTTTTACATTTTTCCTTTCTTTTCTTTAGGGTGATTGCATGTGCATAATGTGATCCCTTAGGACATTTTGTTTCATGTTTTCTCTCTCTTTTTGCAATTCCTCTATCTATCCCTTCATTCTTCTATATTTCGTACATTGATTTTCTCTTTTCCTTTTGGGGATGACGTAAGGCATTGAGACTGAAATATCTTTTTCATATTGACCACAAGTCTTTCCTTTTCATTTTTCCTTTCCCCTTTCTCTTTACGCCTTTTATTTTTTTCCTTTTGGGGACAATGAAAAGCATTGAGCCACCCTATGTCTCTTCATTGTTGACCCAAAACAATTTCTTTTTCTTTTTTTACACTCTCTTTGTGTCATTCTTCTAGTTCTATGTGTATTTTGGGAATGATGACAGTTCTAACCTCTTTAATCAAAACACTGTATCAAAGAACATATTGACCCAAAATCCATAGATCCCTTATGTGTTTGGTGTGTTCCTTTTTTAGGGAAACCCCCCCTTTTTTGTTCCTTTTTCACTTGCATGATGTAGCCTTACTTGAAAACATATGACTTGGCATAGGGGCTTTCCAAGTTGGATCTCATGTCGTATCTTTTTGCATTTTTTCATATGCTACTTTAAAGTAATTGCTCATAGTATGGTGTGTAGTAATTATTTTAAAGTGGGGAGCATACAATGGAATTATTCATTTTTCATTTTTATTTTTTTCTCGATTCTTAGTGCAACCTTCTTGTTTCATACAATGTGTTTATCAATTTGTGGATGACATTAAGTGTGATTTCCTTCATGATCTTGATCTATCTTAGCATATTAAATTACTCTTGGTGGCATGATGCAACACACTATATCTCCTAAGTCGTGAATATTTTATTCTTTGATTGGTCCTCTCTTGGAGACATTAGAAACAATGTTCCCTAAGTTATAGACCTCACATGAACTAAGAAAAACTTCATTGAAAATTCCTTTGCATGTTACATTTTTCATTTATATGGCCACCTTGCATAACACAACTTCCATGCCTATTGTTCCATCGCATTTTTTCATGATTTCTAAGCATATGAAGCTTTGCTTGTCTCATGAAGCATGAAAAGACATTTTCCTTTATGGCACCTTATTAAATTTATTAGGAGGTATAAATTTAGTATGGTTGAGTGGGAAGCCCAGTTTGAGGTATGACTTTTCCCCATAGCCACCTATGTGTTTGTGAGTACATACCAACTATGAGTGTATGTTTCTCACCTATAGGGATTTCTCACCAGTGGATAGCCATGAGTTCCCTCACTCCAAAGTGAGTATACATTTTATTTTTGGACAAACATACTATATTTGATCCACAATGGGCTAAACAAATGATTGAAGCTTGATCCAAATTTCTTTCCTTTCTTTCAACTTCTCTATTTCATTATCTTTTCATCATTTCCATGTGTGTTCCTTTGTGTTTATGTTTGTTTTTCCATGAGATCTTGATCCTAGGTGCTTGATCATCTCTCTTGATTGTTGTCTCATCTCACCAAGCATTAGTGCATTTGGACCCCTCTTGTTTGCATGTTCAGCTACTTTAGTGTGAGTGTGAATAAGGTCCATCCTCTCATAAAAGTGGGGGCTAACTGTGGACATGGAAAAAGTAACCCTTCTACTTTTTCTTGTTTTTTTCCTCCTTGTGCTTAATTGGCTTGATTTTTCCATGATTTATTGTTGCAATGTTTCCCACCCATTCACATTAGGTCTTGGATCTTTATGAATCATTAAGACTTTATGATGTCTTATAAAAGTGTTGTGAAATGTTGTAACACATTTTTACACTTTTCTAGAATCTTCTTATCATAATTCACCTACATACCCCCTTTTAACACTTACCAAGTCTTATTTTAAAGTGTTGTAGAGTCTTGTAACAAACTTTCATGTTTTTCTAGACTTTTCATCAATAAATACACCTTTCTTATGCTTTATTTTGCCCCTCTATACACTTATAGGCCTTAATTAAGTGTATTTTTAAATATAAACCTGACAAACATCATTTAAGACAACTTGATTTCTAACACCCATTTTCCATTAGGGCTGAATGAGTCCCTCTTAGTAAAAAAATAAAAAAAAGTTCAAATTACTAGCGGGTTTTTATTTCTTAAGACCTAAGGTTGGCCTATGATGTATTTTCAGGAAATTAGGGCATAATTATGTATAAATACATGATTTTGCATTGATTTTAACACCCATTCATCCATTCAGTCAAGTAATCAGTCATGCATTCAATTCATCATAGTATTTAAGCATTCTAGCATTCAATCAAGCCTTCAAGCATCTTAAAGCAGCATATCTTCAGACTTCAACATCAAGGGTTTGGTGAGTTCATGACATTACATGCTATTTATTCATAATTCTCTCTTTATTTCATTTCATTATAATCTAGGGTTTGATTACCAAATTGGGTTTGACAAAGAAAAACCCCTATACTCTAACCCTTAACCCTTTTCCCCCTCTTTGTATGTGTGTTTGCAGGTCTTGTAGGAATATTTTTTAAGGAGAAATGTGTCAAAAGGGTATTATAAAATCATTAAAGTCATAAAAGTCAAAAAAACCCTATTTGAAGCTTGGAGAACATTTTTCTGTTAGATTTTCTAGATTTGGATCTGGTAACCTATTAGGGAGAAAAGTACAGATCAGGACACACAAAATTGACCCTTGACATTTCAAATATCTACAGGTGGACTAATTCACCATCTTTAGTGAATGAGTTCCATTTCCAGGCTAAAAAAAGTTATTTTTTAAGTTTTTTGTTCTCGACATCCTAAGACCTGTTTTGGCAGTTTTCACTAGAAATAGGACTAATTATCCATCTATGGCGAATGATTCCTAGTGGGCTTCAACATTGACCTCTACAGCGTTCTAGAAAATTTTGACATCAGGTTTCAACCTTCAAGTGCACCTCATTCAATTTTAATTAAGTTTTGTTATTGATTTTCTATGCTTTTAGTTCTTTTTGCATATCACACTGTGTTTTAAAGCACTTTACATTTCTTAGTTTTTGCATGAATAATCAATAGATTTCATTAGTTTTTTTCATTTAGATCATCTCATCTAGGCATATTTCATCCAAATTACATTAATCTTGAGTGTGAACATGGTGGTTTGTACCCTGTTCCTTTCCTTTCAGGTGAAAGATCCTAGAAGTGAAAGAGACCTTTAGAGTAACCAAACCCATGTTTACAATATAGAAGAATTTTTCTCATATATTTTGATAGACTAGTGAGGATCAACTCTACTCAAGATATGGGAGATCTACCAAGAATTACAAAGCCTATCAATGTAGTTAGGAAGGAATGTCAGGTTGGGAAGAAAACAAGAATGAGGATCAAAATCAAAGAATATTATACCCTAGGACCTTTGGAGTTGGTGCATATAGAACTATGTAGACCTACAAGAATATGAATATTTCATGGTGATAGGTATTTCATGTTGTTAATTGATGATTTCTCTAGAATGGCTTGGGTAACTTTTCTCAAAGAAAAATCAAAAGCTCTAGAGAATTTTAAAGTATTCAAAGCTATGCTTGAGAATGAAATGGATATGAAAATCAAGTGCTTAATCTCTGAATTTTAATTCATCTCCAATGATTTTAATTCATCTCCAATGATTTTAATTTTTTTTGTGAAAATCATGGAATAAAAAGGCATTTGTTAGCTCTTATAACTACTCAACAAAATGGAGTGGTGGAGAGAAATAATATGATAGTTTAGGAAGCAACAAGGAAAATGATGAAGGAAGAGAATCTATTAGATGTCTTTGTTTCAAGGTGTATTCCCTTGGTCTCCTTGTATTTTGCAACATAGCACTTAGTTTCGTGACATGGATTAATTTCCTCTCATGGATTCCTTAACTTTGGCAGTTGTATCAAATATTAGTAGATCGATCTTTTGGTACAATGGAAAACATCTTTGCAATAATTAGTATTTGAGATTAGTTCATGAGTTCAAAGCCCTCTCTTGTACTAGGGTGATTTTTTCAAGGTGTGTTCCCATGGTCTCCTTCTACTATGTAGCATAGCTCTCGAGTTTGTGACATGGCTTAACCACCTCATGTGCATTCACTCACTCTAGCAAGGCATTACCAAGTTGATATTATGGTGTAATGAAAATTTTCTTTGCAATATTATATTGGAGAGAAGTTATTCATACTTTATTATACATACTCAATAGAGTACAAGCAAGGGTAAATAGTTCATATACTCCTTATGAACTTTGGTGTGGAATAACTCCTACTATTAAATATTCAAAGTCTTTGGAAGTGAATGTTATATCAAGAGAGATGAAGAAAACTTGGGAAAGTTTCATGCAAGGTAAGATGAAGGAATATTCCTTGGATATTCTCCAAGAATTGAGGTTTACCAATGCTACATCAAGAGATTGAAGAAGATAGTTGAAAGTGCAAGTGTTAAAGTAGATGAAAAACCACATAAAATATTAGTACTGATAGAAGGATATGAATTTGATGAGTGCTCTTGAAGAGAAGAAGAAAAATAAGAGAAGGAAAAGGAGATGTAGGTTGAAAATGAAGAAGCTTTGGAAAGAATTCCTAAGAATCCTATGTATGTGTAGAAGAATCATTTTGAAGATCAGATCATTGGTGATAAGAGTAGAGATGTGTTGAGAAGAAGAAAAGTTTATCTAACAAAGGAATAGGTAAATTTATGTCTACTTTCTAAAGTACAACCTTAGATAGTGATTGAGGCATGTAAGGATGAGAATTAGACCAAAGCTATGGAAGAAGAATCAATGTAGATTGAGAAGAATCAGTCTTCAGAACTAGACCCAAGACCAACAAATAAGAATGTAATATGAACTAAATGGTTATTTCAGAACAAGTTGAATGATAATGGAGAAGTTGTCATAAATAAGGCTAGAGTTGTGTGTAAGAGCTACTCACAAGTGGAAGGAATAGATTTGGAGGAGACATTTGCTCCATTGGAAAGAATAGAGGACATTAGGATATTTTTTACCTTTGTAGCACATATGGATGTGAAGTCTACATTCTTGAATGGTGAGTTGGAAGAAGAGGTATACATTGTAAAAACAAAATGTTTTCAGTTATTAGATAATCCTCATATTATTTGTAGATTCAAGAAGGCATTGTACAAACTTAAGCAAGCTTTGAGATCTTGTTATGCAAGATTGTATAGGTACTTTTTGCAACAAGGATTCAATAAAGGAACAACAGATATTGATCACTACTTTAAAGTTGAGATGGATCAAATCCTTATTGGTGTTGTCTATGTTGATAATATAATCTTTCGAGGAAATGAGGAAATGTGCAAGAAGTTTATAAAATAGATGCAAAATGAATTTGAGATGTTAATATTTGGGGAGATGAATTTCTTCCATAGGCTACAAATCAGTTAGAAAGAAAAAGGAATATTTAATTCACAGTCCAAATATGTCAAGGAAATGTTGAAGAAGTTTGGAATGGAAGACTCTTAAATGGTATGTACTCCTATGGTTAGTGGTTGCAAGTTGAGAAAGGATGATGAATCTCCTAAGACTGATCAGAGCAAGTATAAAATAATTATTGGTGGATGACTATATCTAACTACTACTAGACTAAATATCATGCATTTATTCATCTTGTGTTCAAATTTTATGATTCTAAAGAATCACATATTGTAGAAAAAAATAGGATATTCAGATATTTGTAGGGCACTCTAGACTATGCTCCATGGAATCCAAAGGATACTAATTTGTTTTTGTTTTCCTATATAAAGGAATATTGGGTAGGTTGTGTGGATGATAGAAGTAGTACAAGTGGATGTTCTTTATTTCTTTGAATCGGGTTGGTTTCTTGGCTAAGAAAAAAGTAGGATTCAATATTTGTATCTACCTAAGAAGCAGAGTATATTGCTATAGAATATTGCTGCACACAGGTTTTGTAGATGAAGTAAACATTGAAGGATATCAGAATATCATATAATGAACCTATTTCTATTTCGTATGATAATACAAGTGCTATCAATAAATGAAAGAATCTAGCCATGCATTCAAGGAAAAAGTATATCTCAATCTCATATAACTTTCTAAGAGAAAAGGTTGCAGAAAATGAAGTAAAACTAGAGTATGTACCTACAAAGGATTGAGTTACATATATTTTTACAAAGGATCTTCCTAAAGATACTTTTGAGTATTTATAGAAGAAGTCAGGGGTTATTTCCCCTCCTTATTTCAATTAGATGCATAAGTGTGTGAATCTATCTATGAAGTATTTCAAGATACATTCTTGGTCTTAGACTAATGTTGAAGGCCACCTCTCAATGGGAATAGGTAGTAGTAATGTTGGTTTGTGAAGTCATATGGAGCATATTTTGTGTGCCTAATGGGGAGAGTGGAAAAAATTAAGTGCAACAAAGAGAGAGTGGAGTTTATTTTTGGTGTTGCAAGTGGTTTCAAAGCGGTGTAAACAAATTTCAAAAGGGAAATATAAAATAAAAAATTTATGTAGATGATGTGTGAAAGTTGTAGGCATTTCCCTTTGAATGTTGTCAAATGGGGAGAGAGTTAGTTGGAAAATCATAGTATATAAGAGAATATGATCTAAAGACTATAGGGGGAAAGAGTGTTTAGGATCAAGATAATAAGATTATGAAGAGTGAGAAATTCATGTCGAGGATAGTACTACTTGTTGTAAAGTTACTATTGGTATTCTTTTATTGTTGATGTTTTTTAGAATTGGTGTTATCATCAATGACAAAGGGGGATATTTTGGGAAGCTTGTTGCATTTTTCATTGATGTCAACCCATAGCAAGGGATATTTTGGAAGCCTTGAGTTTTAGTGTTGTCAACACAATGTTGTTGGTTTTGTCATTGTTGCCGACATTCAATATAGCTACGAAGAGTATTGGATTATGCTTGTGTTTATGATATTGTTGGTAGTATGGATGTATTGTGGTTAATAAGAAGTGTTGTAGATGTTGTAGATGTGTTGAAGGGGTGTTATTAGTCTTGCAGTTGTAGTTGGATCACATGGTTTCCAAGTGCTTTTGAGAAAAAATGAATAAAAGAGATTACAATGTGATAGAGTGGTGTTCTATATTTTACTTCACATTTCTCCAATCTTGAATTTATGCTTGTGTGCTTTGGATATGTTGATCAAAGGTTATATAGGTATTATATCTAGAGTATTAAGTTTTTCATCATACAATAGTAACAATTGTGCTCACTAGTGTGTGTGTTTTTTATGAAGGTTGTCTAGGAGAAATGAGATTTCTCCACATTTCTCGGTATTGAGGTTTTTTTTCTTAAAATTTTTGGGACATGCTTATAATGTTGATATCTACTACCTCTTAGGGTTTGAGATGCTAAGGTGTTCTATGAATTTGGTGAGTGATTGTATGTATATGTCAGTGTGTCTAGTTGCATAAAATGATGGCAATATCAATTTCAAGTGGTTCATAACAAAGTTGCATAGTATTCTTATGATGCTGGAATATTATAAGATTTTTTATGGATATTATTAAGTGTTGTTATGTTGTCCATGTGATCTGAAGAAGTGTGTATGTTGTCACTTGTAGTGTTAGTTTGGGTTTCGCCAACTTGGCATGCTAGTGCTATTGTGAAGATACCTCATTGATTTTGAATGTGTTGAGTAGCATGGTGATGCCTAATTAGGTCCTAGTTAACCCTTGGTGTGGGAATTATTCACTTCTTTCCACCAAAAAAGTCTTTGAGTCTCACCAATTTTATAATTGCATGTTTGAGGTGCATAGATGACCTTGGATAATGTTTTCAAGGTTGAGGATGGTATAAATTGAAGGTAGAGGGTTGAAGAATAGTTTGTGTGTGTGTATGTGGTGCATTTTGGTGTAGAATGTGATCAAGTGTTGTGCTATGAGTGTGATATTTGATGAAAAAGGCTACCAAAATTAGTGAGTAGAAGGTGTTTACATTTGCAATGTACCTAAAGTTACTAAAGGTGGTGAGTTGAAAGTTACAAATGGTTCAAAGTTGTTGTGATGGATCTTCCTATTGCTTTGAGATGGATTTACCTTTGTAACATTCATCTTTATTTCTTCTTTCTAATCTAGTAATGAGCCATTAGTAGTGCACACTTCTTTATTTTGGGTAGTGAGCCCTTCGATAGTGAGCCTAATTTATTCATGTTGCAATTCATTTATCTAGTAAGCTAATATTCACCATGGTTTTTCCATTCTTAGGTTTTCCACATAAATTTGGCACTTTATTATGCATGTTGGTTTGATGGGTTGTTGTTTCACCTTTTTTCTTTCATGCTAAATCTGATTAATGGTTTGAAGTCTAATAAATATATAAATTTTAATGAGGGTTTAGATGTTTTAATGTACAACTACTTCAGCTCCTATCAGTTAGCATGGGCATCTAACAAGATCCATATTCCTATGATGCATCATATTTTATCAATTTACTACTTTTAGATGAAAGTGTACCAATAGTACATGGCTTGATGGGTTGTAATTAAGAGATATTGAGGGTAGTACATGATAATTTGCAATGAGTGTAGAAATAATGGATGACTTACATAGATAGGAAGAGAAAAGAGATTCCCTTTTCATGGGGGATTCAATTTTATTAAGATGGAAGCTTATGTGATGTGGGGAATAATATATCCTACAAATGGAAATGATGAGAGAATGGAAAAAAAAATTCATAATGGCTTGGGATAAAATTGGTTTATATTTCTAGGCTTGGATAAATTGTTTTTTCATTTTTTTTAATGTAAAATACTTTTTTAGTTGTTCAATTATGAATGTAATGTTTTTACAATGAAAAGAATAATCATTGTAAGGATATTTATATAAGGAGACACATAATTAGGGCTAAAATGATGGGAAATGGGTTTCAATCAAAACGAATTAACAAGATAATAAGCCACACCTTTTTAGTTGTTATTTCATTCAATTATGCATAGAAGAACATCACAAACCAAATCTAATTGTTATAAAAATACAATGATAGGATTTAAGGTTTTAAAATGATTTGTACTTGTTGCAAAAAGTTCTTTTTTTAGCCTCATTAAGGACTCATTCACCCAGTGGAAAATGGGTCCCTAATAGCATTTTGGAAAACCAATTTATAGGTTCTATTCTTTAATGTCTACACTCTTAGATCCCAGGTGTTCAACTCCCAAAAGTCATAAATAAATTATCTAGCTTATTTTCTATGATATTGAAAGAAAGATGACAACTTTTACAACTTTGTAACTTTCACAACTTTTGCAAGAAATATTCTCCAATTGATCTTAAACCTAAAACTTGAAATCACACATCAAAGGACAAGGAAAAAATATTGTTTTGTTAGGGAACATGAGTTTTCCTTGGTCAAATCCTATTTTGGTCATTAAACCTTATGATGAAACAATGATACCTTAGATGAAATCTTGGATAAAAAATTTGTAATCTTGCATGAAATGGCCTCAAATAATGTAGATCTTGAATACAACACTTGATATGAAATAACACCTTGAATATGCTTGAATTGGATCTCCAATGCTACATCAACAGTTTAGCTCAACAACATGCATGATGCACTATTCCTTTCACATGATGAATTGGATCTTTGATTGCTACAATAAACTCTAATAATCTTGCATTGAATTCCTTCTTGAATGCTCTATAATTCTCTTGTGAAAGTACTATTGATTTCTTATGAAGATCTAGTTATAAACTATGTGAAATAACCTTATATTTATACTTAACTTAAGATTAAGTCTCAAAATTCAAATAACACAAGTTGACACCAGATATAGAATTTGAAATCATTAAAATACAACAACAAACATATCCAAAGGGGGTTGTCCTAACTTAGTTAGGACCCATTTTCCATAGGTTTAATGGGTCCTAGCATGTACTTAAGTAGGACACACTTGAAAGATTGAGAAATGATATTAAAAAAGGAGGTCCTAGGATGTACTTAAGTAGCATGTACTTAAGTAGAACACACTTCAAATATTGTCAAATGATATTAAAAAAGGAGGTCCTAGGACCTAGTGGGGACCAATTCGCCAAGTGGAAATTGGGTCCTTGGTAATTATCTTAGAGCACATTCCTTGAAAAAATAAGTGTTGTGTAATCTCATTTAAGAGTGTCAAGTTTTACCCCTCAAAAAATGTAATAAATTAGGGTTGGATTTGAATTAAAGGGGCCAATTAAGCTAAAATTAACCTCAATTAATTAATAAGCCCTAGAATAGTGTGAAAGTGTAAAGAAAAACTTTATAACACCCTAAATAAGGCACAGTTAAGTCTATTTTATCATTAATTATTCATTCCCAAATTAAGTGTGAAAAAGGGTTACTATTTTGTACACTACAAGGGCATATGTGCACAAATGTGAGAAGACTAAAAATAATTTTCAAATAGTGATAACAAAAACCAACCATACATGAGCCACATAGAGAAGGTTGAGGGTAATGTGATGATAAAAATAGGATGGGACATAAATGATGTTGGAGATAATGATATTGGGTTGTTAAAAAATAATATGTGCAAGTAGGATTTCACTAGGGTACTTTTTTAACTTGTATATGATGGTAGTTTTCACTATAGGACAATCCTTCTCTTTACTTTTTATTTTTTATTTTTTAACTCCTTTGATTATTCTAATTTTATAATTTTTTTCATTAGGTATGGAATAACTTGAGATGCACAATATGCATGAGTTCTTTAAGATCCTAGCCATCGAGTGTGGATAACTAATAGGCACATGAGCTATTACTAGATTATGTTGTTTAAGCATATGGGATCAAATATCATAGTTTCTAAGGAACCTTGTAACAAAATAAAACACCCCATTGTATTTGAATTTTTTTCAAACTATAAGGAAAACAACTACAAATTCATCAAATTTGGAGTTGGGTAAGTAGATAATTTTTTGGATGTTTGCACTATTCACTAGTATAAATCTATATAGCCATACCATCATACTATATTGATACTACCTATTCACTATTATTAATTCAAATATATCAGGTCCACCAAATTTAGTAACCTCAAACAACATTTAGCTAGAATTTGAAAAGATGGTGATTACTTTTACAATGACTAAAATCTGCAATTTTCATAAGCTATGGAGGTCTTCTAGATTTATATAAAAATATAGAAAATTTGATAAAATTTTTGGCCAAATTGATAAAATTATTAGAATTTTTGAAATCTAGTAGAGGTTTCTAAATTTATTTTTTCTATCTTAA
>VDFB02027408.1:0-22629 GCA_007258455.2 Sequoia sempervirens | reverse complement strand
ACTACGCCAAGCATTAAGATCACAAGTAGGGGCAGAAAAACTAAAGGGGGGACAAATATTGATTTAGAAAATGATATTCCACTTCAGCTTTATATAGCTTTAAAAAAGAAACAAAAAAAAAGGTGATTGTAATCATATCATGACAACCATATTTTTGATAATATGTAAAAACTGAAAGAATGAATATTATATGTTAATGAATTAATGTGAATATGTTAATTAATGAATGTTACATGTTATTAATGGATGAATGAATGTTATATGTTATTAATGGATGAATCAATGATTAATGTTATATGATTGGGTATGGGGAATTGAGAGTGATGTGAGGGGGGCGGGGAGGGCCAAATGAGCTTCCACTGTCACATGGTTGGCCTTGTTAAGTAGAGACTATTAAACTATACTCAAAACAAAAAGAAGCTCAATAAGGTAATGCACTTTTCAATATAAGAAATGCATCGTTTGAAGCATCAAACCAATATGCAATCTGTATGTATGATCAGTCGTCAGTCTCCGCAATGGTACATTTCCACGAATATATAAAAAAAAAAAATTTAAAAATTTTGCTTCTTCGTTGCAATTTCGACGATAACCACCAACGAATCAACAGAAAGGCTCGATGAAGTTGCTATAGCTATGACGACGATTTCGTCGTAACTCCCTACCCATTTCGTCGCCCTTTCGACGATATTTCGGCTTTGCTACCACACTACGCCCTGCCAATTTCGTCGAACTTTCGACGAACTTTTAGTGTTCTTCCGACGCTACTCCTTGCTAATTTCGTCGCAACCTCGACGAACTTTTTGCGTTGTTTCGACGCTGCTTCTTGCTAATTTCGTCGCACTTTTGATGAACTTTTGGCGTTCTTTCGACGCTACTACTCTACTATTTCGTCGCTATTTCGATGAACGTTCCATGTTGTTTCCACGCTACTGCTTGCCCATTTCATCGAACCGACGACAAACTTCTGGTATAATTCGTCGGTGGATAAACAAAGGTTTCGTCAATATTCCGACAAAATCCCGAGGTATTTCAGGATGCTGCCGACCAACAATTCTTCGCCGTTATTTCGACGTTTAATTTGTCGTCGGCATTGCGACGAAAAAATAGCGACGGAAAGATTTTCGCCATTGTGTCGATCTTCCGACAGAGATTTGTCGAACGACCGACGAACGCCCGTCAGAAAATGGTGTCAAATCCAGTAGTGGTCTTTGTTACTCTCACCTCACATTTCCAAACATTACACTTAGCGAGGTAAGTTAGGGCATCCTCTCGCATCTTGACCCTCCATGACCTGGGGTCTTGCACGCGGTGGTCCCCCTCTATTACATTTTTGGTGAACCCGAGGTGAACCATTTTGGTTTCGTTCTTGTGATCCTAATAGTTCCTTTCCTCATACTCTAGGAGTGTTGTAGGTGAGAGTGTTGTGAGGCTATCACCTTACAACCTAGCCTACGACCCCTAGTTGGTGTAGTCGGAAGGTTCCAAAGGTATTGCACAATGAAACCTTAATTGGGTCACTGTCTTATCCGTTAACCTTTAGGGACTCTGTGAAAGTGTTGTCTAGTGTACGTGATGGCTTCCTTCTTGCACCAACCCATCCCCTTTGCATAGCCTATGGATAGTGGTGCTAGTATAACTTTCACTTTACAGGACCTACCAATGGGCTTTAACAAGGAACTGTCTCCTCTTTGCATTCCTGCGTGGATCAATGGAAACATCGTAGCAGGTGTTCTCATTGATCCGACATCACAATTGAACATAATAACAGAGGATATTATTCTAATAAACTTCTTACACAAGGATGGGTATGATGCTCCTGTGAGTACCATCTGCACACATGACGGGCTTTCCATACCCCCTTTGGGTAGTATTGTACTATCGGTCTTGGTTGGACCTAAGTCTGTGAAACTCATGTTTGATATCATCCCTGGGTCTAAACTCTTTAAGGTGAAATTGGGTATCCCTTGGTTAGTGGTGATGAACGCAGTACCCTCTATCATGCATAAAAGTCTAAAATTTATCCACGGAGGCTCTGTGCATGTAATCCATGACTCTGGTTATAGACCGTTGGTTGCACGTGGTAGCTACTCCTTGGACCACTCTTGGCCTATGCCCGTTGGTCCTCTCCTACCTAGATTGGACCTTCTGCATCGAACATATCAAAACTATAAGAAAGGGTGGCTAAGGTCGAAAGTGAGATACCCTCCCTCACCTTATGTTGTTTCACATAGGGCTTGCTTAAAAGCTGCAGCGATGTCGCTAAGGCACGAAAGAAGGAAGAAGAGAAGTGGTCTCGCGATCCTCCTTCCTCTTTTGTTGGTCAGTCTAGCACTTCTTCTCACCCTACTGAGGTACCATCAAGTTCTACTCCCCATTTGCAGGAGAATCCTATGGTGCCCGCTTGGTGAAAGCCTAAGCATCCTTCTTTTGAACTTCATGTTTTGTTGACGGAACCTAGACCTATTCGGTATAACAAGAAGAAGGCCTCCCGAGGAGAGTCCTCTTTGTCTCAACCTTCACGGCCTCCTACTGCTCCTGCTCCTAAGGAAGGGAGCAGAAAGAGGCCTTATGTCGATGCTCTCGAGTCGACTCCTCATGTCGCTCCTCAACATGTTCCTCCTACTCCCATACAAGAACTTGTCCCTCTACCGGAAACAGCTGAGGTGGACATTCCCATGGTTGAGCAGGAACCTTTTGTCCCTTCGTAAATCCCAACCTCTAACTCAAAGAGTCATAGAAACCGCCTTGCACACAAACGCAAGCGTCGGTGAAAGGCTCTCTTGGATGAGCAGGTCGCCTCACAAAGGAAGGAGGAAGAAACGATCGCCCCTGCTTCAGGGCCTCCTGCAGCGTCTTCTTCCTCCTGATTCTCTCCAGTCTTGTCCTATACTACTCCCGACTTCTGTTGTGAGTACGAATGCGCCTAACCCGAAACGGGTACAAGTGTTCATCGCTCCTTCGGCGAAGCCACCTTTGCTGATATCCGTTCCAGGTATCTAGCCTTTCCCAAAGCCCATGGATATGGTTAATACCTTGGTCGTATCCGTTGTGGTTCTTTCCTCCTCTTCCTCCACACCTCTATCCTTGTCTACAGGGAGCTCATCTCCTCCAGCGAAGAAAGAGGTGGAGTGGTCCTTCTAGCAATGAAGGACATAAGAGGAGCCCATCTTCTTCACAAGGTGGTCCTATGATGACTTGTTTTTTCCTAGTGATGGAACCAGTCCCAACTTCCCCTAAGTTCGTCACCACTCCCGAGTCACTCAGCGAGCCTAGCAATGAATCTCAGGCTTAGCCTGCCCTATCTGCTGAAGTTAGACATGACGCTCCTGTGGGGTGCATGTTTAACTCTATGGATGAAGTTCCAACCTTGTTAGTGATCTTCACAAAATCGCTAACTTTGACTCCACAAGAGCTCGATGGAGAGGACCTCGAGGGACCCTCTTCCTTGGCCCTTGTTGCAGGAGGGCCAGATGCTCCTCCTCTTAACATCCCACCTATGCAGGCTCATCCTCCTTCCCCTTATGAGGATTTAATTTGGGAAGTGAATGACCTCTTGCCTAATCAATGTTAGGAGAAGGCCCCTTTTCTTGATCTTGTGTGTGTTTGCATGTGTTTTGTAATGTGTTCCCTTGTGCTCATGCTATGTGTGCCTGGATGACCCTCATCACCCCCGTTGGTGCTTGGATACAGGCGTGGTTTTTGTGTCGTAAACCTTCTTCTATTTGTATCATCATTCTTCCGTGTTTGTGCTTGATTTTTGATAAATTGGGGATGATGCAAAGCGTTGGGAGCATTTAGGCTTCCCTTCCATGTTGACCCAATTTTTTTATTTTTACTTTGTCTTCTCGTGCATTCTTCCTAATCTGGTTGGGGATTGATGATCTTTCACCTTGCACTATGGTTACCTATTATTATGAGCTCAGACAGATTTGACCTCGCTAAACTAGATCCCCTTGTGCCCTTTGTCTATTTTTTCTCTTTCTTTGGTTATCCCTTTATCTTTCTATCTTCTTTGCTTGAGTTGTCCCTTTCATGTGTGACAACGCTTTCTCTTTAACATTTTGATTTTCAAAAAATGCATTTGTTGTCAACAAATATTTTCTCAAAAATTTATACAATTTTTTTCTTTGGAATCGCATTCTCAACTTGGAACCCTAACAGAATTTGTTTCCTTCATCACGGGTTCGTAAAGTAAGGACTCAAAGACCTTCCTCTAAAGCGGGGACAACTTTAATCTTCCCCTCACATGGGTGCATATCCTTCCTTTCGAATCCCTTAATGAAGTGAACATCTTTTGAAAGGATTCCTTGATGACGGATCACTTTGAGAAAAGAAAAACAACTAATTTTGAATTGTGTCCCTTGAGTGGACGCCTTTTCACGACGGGTTCCGAAGGGACCCTTCTCTGAATGTCTTTACCTCGAATGGATTCTTTCACGTCTACCCTGGGGGCAACCCGACTAGACTTATTCCATTCCCCTTTTTTACGTCTAGCTTGGGGGCAGCCCGACTAGACTTGTTTCATATCTTCGCATCTAGCTTGGGGGCAGCCTGACTAGACCTCACCTTTCAAACAGTGTGTCCCTTGAGTGGACCCCTCTCCTTTTGAAGGGTTCCTGAGGGACCCCTTTGAAATACTTATGAATCATCGATGGTCTGCACGATTGTTCGCTTACTTTCCTATTTGGCCACTTCTTGACTCTATGGAGTCCACTTCCTTTGGGTATCCTTCATGCTAGAGTTTTTGGGGGATACCTTCCTTGCAGGTTTGTAGGCCTATAAGGCACTTACTTCATGGGGCTTCCTTCATGCAAGAGATCTTGGGGGTTGCCTCCTTGCAGGTTTGCAAGCCTGTAAGACATTTTGTTTTTCCAACTTCATAGTTTCGAGAAGCTATGGAGTCCTTTGCTTTCCCTACACCTTCAGGTTTTCCAGATCACGGTCTGCTTCCTCGACAGTTCAGGTATGCATTTCTAACCCTACTCTTTCTTGATCTACTTGACCGAGCACTCATCAATATTCGTGCTCGCTAAAGTGGGGGAAAAATGTATAAGAGTGAATTTGCAACCCATGTGAAAATCCCCTTTTTTCCTTTATCCACCTTAGAAAACCAAGTTCAGAGGCTTAATTCCACCTAAGCCCACTTGGTGCCTATTTTGAGTGTCGGTGGAGGTGTTTCTGTTGGGGACTCCCACGCGGTGCACAGACGTCCGTGTGGCGCGCTTACGTCCCTAGCAGATTCCTATAGCTAAACTTGCAGAGGCATTACTCTTCTCATTGGAAGTGAAGTTGTAATGCCCCCTTCGGCCGACTGACCTGAATATGGTCATTTTTCTCCATTCCTCCTTTAAATTCATCCCTTCAACATGCATTCTAACTTCTTGGTTAGATTCACAAGCTTCTTCACTTCACTCTCAAGCTCACTTTCACTCACTCCAAGCATTTCAAGCATTCCATTGCATCCAAAGCAACACTCCATCACTTTGGTAGAGCAAGTTTGGGACCACGCCATTGCAGTAGAGGCTTGAGTACTCTCATATTCTCCCCCAAGCAGCCTTGAGTGCTCTTGGTAGAGGTGGTAAGCTTCCCTCTCCTCTCCTCTATCACTTGGTTGAGTAGCATAACATTGTTGTGTAGTGCTTCTTTTCTCTTTACTACATTATTTCCTTTATCTCGTTTCCTTGGTTGTCTATGGAGGTGGAAACACCTAAACAGGGGTCTGACTAAGGTAGGCCCCTATACAACCACCCAACATTATCCTCTTTCTATGTGTAGGAGTACGTGCTTCTCGAAGGATCGGCTAGTGAACGAATTCCTTGGTGAGATTCTCCTTATTCTCTTCACTCTTGCATATTTGCTTTATAATATTAGAGTATTTCATTTACTTAATCACATCATTTTGTCCCTTTAGTTAATTAGTTGGGTCGTTAGCTAGTTTTATTGGTTTGACCTCATCTTCACTGTTGTCTATTCATACGGACTCCAATGCACTTTTGAGACGCTAGTGCACCGCGCTGACGTCCAGAGACTGCACTTTTGTCCTTAGACAAAGAGCTTCCTGAGGCATAGTGTTAGACCTAAAAACTAGCTCACCTAGCCCTTTCCTGTGTTTCGAGCCTGCAGAGTAACTGAGAGGCCTCAAGGCCTTCGTTACTCTCACCTGGAATTTCCAAAAATTGCACTTAGCTAAGGTAAGTTAGGGTAGCCTCTCGCATCTTGACCCTCTGTGACCTGGGGTCTTGCACGTAGTGGTCCCCCTCTCTTACAGTATTTATATGAAATTAATTTAATTTCTCAAAAATTAAATCCTGATAGCCAACAATTAAATTTGAATTTCAAATAATAAATTACCAACACTGACATATCTAAATTTGGAGCAAACATAGGTAGTCTAGGACACCCTAGACTGGATTCCTTCTTTTCAAGGATCCAAAGTGTTGAGGGAAAAATATTAAATTCCTACTTTGATTTTCCATGTTTGATTTTTCAATAAATGTTTTAAAACGGGCAATTATATGCATAATTAGGAAATTAGGTGCATAATTAGGTCCAAGCACATAGGGGGAGCAAAACCTAGTGTGAAATTGTCAAGGGCGATAATTTTTGACGCTACAATTGAACAATTCTGATTTTTTAATGTGTATTCTTTCTTTGCTATATGTTGTGAATACTAAGTTCTTGTTTGTATCCTTATACCAAAAATATATAAAAAAATGAAATATTCTAAAAATAAAAATTCTTTTGTGTTTTTTTGGTTAGATTAGAATTGTCCTCTTGCTAAGGTTTAGATGTCCACCATATCCAATTAAAATATTACATTTATCAATCATTTACATCCATCAACCCCATCCTACATACCTAATCATACCCAAAATCCATATCCTATAGTCTCCTTTTTAGGATCATAAACAAACCTATATCATTTTGATATAATCCTAGGTCACATTTAGCATACTTTCCTTAGGTTTTATCCATCAACCTATCATTCCAAACCACATACCTTCATTCACATCCATTTCATATCATAATCGTGTCTTCATCCTAGGTTTCACACCCACATTAACGTCTATATTATACCATTACCTTGTCAAATTATCAGACTTGCATCCTCACATACATCCACATCCTAGGTTCATATGCTCATTCCCATCCATATCATACCATAATATTTTCTTAATCCTAGGTTCTCATCCTCATTCACAACCATATCATACCATCATCTTGTCCAAATCCTAGGTTTCATACCCTTACTTACAACCATATTATAACATCCTTTTGTCATTCGTACCCTCACTTACATCCATATAATAAGTTCATATCATAACATTAAATTGTCAAAGTCCTAGGTTTACATCCTCACATACATCCATATTATAACATCCTTTTGTCACCCATAACCTCACTTTATCCATATATAGCTTCATATCATACCATAATTCTATCCAAATCCTAGGTTCCATACCATCATTTAAATTCATATTATACAATTCTTTTATCATCAACCCCCTCATTTACATCCATACCATACCATCATTTTCCAAATCCTAGTCTTACACCATCAATTATATCCACATCATAACATTATCTTTTTCAACATCCCTATTTACGTACATACCATAACATCATATTATATTTCCAATTCAAGATCACATTTATCCTATCCACATTTTAGATTCAATACCACAATTAACATCCATATCATACATCATGTTGTCCAACTCTTAGGTTTACACCATCACTTACAACCATATCCTAACACCATCATACCCCACCAAATATTCCTTCTACATCAACACATCCAATTTTGACTATTCAAACATTGACATAACACATATTCATCCATATTATCTATAAGAACATACCAAATCACCTCACTTTATTATACATTTCAATCTATGCAAAATTTTACCTTTGAAATTCAAGACTTCAAATCTTATTTCATCCTCAATTCTTGTGTGCTTAAGAACTTTTCCTATCTTAGGAAGAAATTTAATTAATTAAATCAAATAATCTTATCACCTTGGATGATATTAACTTAGGAACTTGAACTATCCTAAGTTAATTAGTCTAAGAATCCTTGTTACTCTTACATGAGAACTTGCCTATCTCAAGTAAGAAATATTAAAATCATGAATCACTTAGCTTATGTCTTGATTCAAAAGGTATATTTTATTTATACAACCTCATCATCTATCCTCAACATCAATCATTGTCCCATCCTAACCCACGCTAATCATAATAATCATCCATCATTGAATCTAATAAAAAATTATTCACTTTTACATTTTTACATTTATCCTTAGCAACCAATATTATCCAAAAATCCAAAAAATGAATACTCCGCAAAAAAATTTATCAAAAAATATATTTTCATATCACCCATTACTAGGTCACAAGTGAAACTAAATATGTAACATAGAGATAATACTACAATACCTAGTGATAACTACTTTTCCCAAGAAGAAATGTTAAAACCCCAAGTGTATCGTGAGACCATAGATGATAAAGAACACCTTGCCAATCAACCTAAATATTCCCCTTAGTTCATGAATTTTGTCAAAATGATACCACACAAGACTATCTAGACTGCCTCATCAACCTTGATAGAGATCAATTTTTGAGATAATTGGTTGAAGAAGGTGCTAAGTTACTACCTAAATTTTATAGGTCTAAGATTAAAAATCTCATCCA
Organism: Sequoia sempervirens; assembly: GCA_007258455.2. Classification (NCBI taxonomy): domain Eukaryota; kingdom Viridiplantae; phylum Streptophyta; class Pinopsida; order Cupressales; family Cupressaceae; genus Sequoia; species Sequoia sempervirens. The sequence continues at coordinate 13,935 of VDFB02027408.1, read as the reverse complement.
ACAAGAACCTACATCAGTTCGCCAACCCCAACATTAAAATCCTAACACATCCAACAATTATGCTACACTTGATAGGGTATTTTCCACTTTTCCATATACTCCATCATCTCACGATCCCATTATAGATACACTTGAAATTGAATGATATTCATACCAAGAGATAAATGATCATTTCCACTTAACCCATCACACAATATTTCAAATCATATCAAAAATTTACCTAAACATTATTCCAATTTAGCCACCCAAATTGTCTCTCCTCCAATTAATCCACCTTAGAAAACTTTTCATCCATGTCATCATTAATTATCTCAATAGCACCTCTATTTATACCACAACCAACACATTCTAAACTCAATATAATCCCATCTCATATCATCCCATCACTCCACTTATTAACAACCACTAACATCTCCAATACCATCCCAATAATATATTTCACCTATTAACACACTCCAACCCACTTATAAACAAGAATTTCCGCACCAATAATATAATACACCTACAAATACACTTTCTTCCACTTATCAAAAATTTCCACCTACTTAACAATACATCCCACCTATAACACCTTTCAAACCAATTATCAACAAACATTATCCCACCAACAATACAATCCACCTATCAACACTATTCAGACTACTTATCAACAACTGCCATCATATCAACACCAATATCCTCCACAAATAACAAATATAAATCAACCCATCCAAAATTATATTATAAAAATCCATTGCAACCTCCAAATTGAACTACTTGAAATTGATTTTCCCATGAATGGAAAAAAATGAAAGACACTCTCAAGGGGTTGCGAACAAGGACCCTACACCAAAAATACACGTATAAATTTGATGAATTATGTCCCTACCCCTTTGATCAATCAATATCTATGATAAATTTCCCTAATAATATTAAATGCCATAGTTTGATATATATATATGGGAAGGGGAGACTTGCATGATCATGTTAAATAATTTTTCATGGCATGTCAAGAAGTTTCCTATCATGATTATATCTTATGAGATTATTTCCTTATAGTTTAGGAGAAGCACTTGAGTGGTTTTTACACTTACCTCAAGGATCCATTCAAACTTCTATTGACTTAGTAGAGAAATTTTTAACGGGCATTTCTCTTATAATAGTTGAGGTATAAATTAACTGTGCTTGATCTCTATAATACCAAACAACAAAATGGGGAATTTTTTTCTTCCTTCTTTCAATAATGGAGGAGTCTTGCTAGTCACTTCCCTCATCCTATACCAAAAAAACAACTTGCTCATATTTTTCTCACAAATCTTAATCTAGAAAGGGCCTTTCATCTACAATTCCATTGCATATCCACTTTTGAAAAATTATAGACAAGGGGCCACCATTGGGAAAGCCATCATTTCCAAAGGTTTGATCAAGGTCTATAACAAAGACAAATGTAACAACAAACAACCAATGAAAAACCATGGTTTTGAGCTAAAAATAAGAATGCTAGAATATCTCTTTGTCCCGGTCCACATGTTTAAATTATACATCTATAAAGAGGATTTTGGAGACTCATATTAGAAGATTAAAGAAGGTTAAAAAAGATGAATTTTTTCATAAGGCTAATCTTCATGTAAAGAATGTTTATAATATGAATATTTAGATGAATGTAAAACATATAAGAATATAATTTTTATTAAAATTAAATTTAAAATTAGAAACTATACTAAAAACCTAAAGTAGAGGAAGTGGGGAAAAGAGATACAAGCTTTAGAGACAGACTAGGGAATCTAGTGAATTTAACCTAGAGAATTTATTCAAAATTTACGTGTAGAATTTATAAAATTTAGATGAATGTATAATATTTAGGAATCTAATCCTAGTATTAGACTTAAAGTTATAACTATAAAGCATATTGAAACCCTAGGGTTGAGGAATCAAGACAAAGAAATAAAAACCCTAGAGAGAAACTAGTGAATTTAACCTAGAGTTAATGAAGTAAGAGAAAGAGATCTACAAACTCTAGAGAGTAAATAGTGAGTTTAACTTAGAAAATATAGTACACATGTAGGAATATAATTTAAGTATTAAAACTAAATCTAAAATTAGAAACTATGTCGAAACCTTAGAGTTGAGGAAGTAGGGGAAAGAGATCTACAAACCCTAGAGAGGAACTAGTGAATTTGACATGTAGAGAATTTATTTGAATTCTATGTAGAATTTGAAATTAACATGAATGTAAAACATGTAGGAATCAATTTTTTTAATAAAATTAAATATAAAATTAGAAACTATATTCAAACCCTAGAGTTGAAAAAGTAGGGATAAATACAAATCTAATATTTTTTGAAACATTCTATATAAATTTAAAAAGTATGCATATCTTGTCTTTGTGAGATATATCATTGTACCTTGTATTGAGATTATTTTTTAGTCTTTTTCTATTGAATATTTCCATATAGTCTTATTTTTCCTTCTCTGAGTATTATTTCCAATTTCTTCATTTTCAAAATATTTCTCCAAGATTCCTTTATCAAATATTTTCTCCTTCCAAAAAGCTAAAAATTGGAAATAATTTTTTCACAAATTTTCTTCAAAAAATTCACTTGCAAAAAATCAAAATTCAGGAATATTTCATTTCTTTTTATTTGCAATTTTTTTATTAAGTTTATATTAATATAAAATTATTATGAAATTTTTTTATAAAAAAAGTCAGTCTTAGGACCTTTGTTCAAAGGTTGCTTTTACTAAATTTTGTAATTGTTAGTACCTTTGTTTGAAGGTCTTTTAAATGGATTATTTTAAAATTTATCATGGTCATCCAAGGCCTTTCATTCAAAGGTGCCTTAAAATGAAGGACCATAGGTAGTCTTTTGTCTTCCATGTCTAATATTTTTCTAAAAAAATTAGCTTCAAACCTCAGGTTGAACTTTCAAATGGAATCAACTAGACAAGATATTTTTGAGGATTGTAACACACGAAATAAGCTTTCTAATAAGTATAATTTTGAATATATTTAATCTGATTAATTATATTTATTTTTTATTTTCCAGTGAAGATAGGTTTTTCAACAATCATCAATGTCTTTGTTCCACACACATGGAAAAATAGTAAAATAGATTTATTTTTTTGAAAAATATATGTGCACTAAGTATTGATGTTCTTATTTCAACAAAAAAAAGTTAATTGAGATGCATACAAAAAAATTATGCATTACATAAGTAAACATTGTCCAAATTATAGTTAATATCGCTTCACAAAGCTATAAAAAAATACAACAAAAAATTATGAAAAAGTATTTTTGTGCACTAGATATTAGTGTTGTGAATCTATGTTTAAAAATTTATGATTTCATCCTTTCTACAAATAAAGTTATGCTTTACAAAATTAACATCACTTATTAAAAATATTGTTAACTATAAAAAAATAAGTTATTTAGAGTTATGTAAAAAACTCGTAAATTATTTCTTTTCTTTTCTTTAAATATATTTATAATCTACAGAAGAAGAAAAATTAAAAATCATTAATTCACATCATTTTCAAATTCTTAATGGTTTAGTTGCTATAGGTGTTAGAAAGTCAAAGTTTGGTAAAAAATGTTGATTTCAATGTCCCACTTTGACCAAAAAGTGGGACACGCTATTGTGGGATCACCTGACTATTAAGGTCAAACTTATTAGAAATAGCAAGTGCAAATATTATATAGTTTGTTTATAAAACCAAACTATTATAAGAATAAGGGGGTCACATAGAAGGATAAATGAAATCAAAAGTTTAAGAATATTATTACTATTGATATTATTGAGTGTACACTATCACATGATGATATATTGGTTATAGTGTTGCCAACTCTCTTGAGTATGTCTTCACCATTGTTCATGCTTAAAACACGATTAAAACTATTATTGTCAGTCTTTTGAATTTTAGATGGTTTTTTGTGGTCTTGTTGAGGCATATTATTTTCTACTTAGAATGATGTTGAATAATATAATATGATTGTGATACATGATATCATTTAATCATATTATAGTAGGACATCACTTGGAGTCATATCATGAGTTTTACTTTATTGTTGTATGGTGAATATATTTTGATTATACTACCCTATGCTCTATCATGACTAGATTTATTTTATATTTATTGTGATCTACATATTTTAGTGCATGGAATTGATTCTATTAATGTTAGTAAGTGTTGGTATGGAATTTGGGTGGTAATGAAACTTTAATTTTATTTAATGACTATATAAAGTGGGTAGTAATGTTAGTGGATCTAAGTGCATAAACATATTCAACCCTATATCTTATTAGCATTAGTGGGGATGATAGATAATTATCATATAGGTTGGCATTAATAAATGCAACATCTCATACCTAATGGAAAAGTTGAAGGGGGTTGTAAATAACAAGCATGACTACTTATTTATCCTAATGAGTCTATGCAAAGACTTGAACCAATAATTACTTTAGTTTAAGTACTAGTAAGAGTTATAGGATAAAGGTCATAATATGAGCGTGCAATCAAAGAGAAACTCTTGTTGGTAAGTAATCAAACAAGCCTCTATTTTAATAATATGAATCTATAAGGTTTCTAGCATGTCTATGCTAAGTTACAAATTGTAATGGTGGAGAGGTCTAAATTTGAGATCATGGTGTCCTTGGAAGTTCCTTGGTACATGTTTGCTAAAGGGTGAACTTGATTGGGTTTCCTCACCTACTATTATGAATTACTAATTGATGAGATAGTAAAAAGGAACCTTGTTAGGGTATGCAATAGTAATCAATAAAAATTGTGAGCTATGGCTTTATTTTGAGAATGGGTATTGAAAATGGTGATGTGTTACACTATTTGGTTTTAATCCCTTCTATGATTTTCCTTATATAATATTCTTTCTATTTCAATTCCATGAGGAAAGTTGCTTGAGTAGTTATGAAACTCTGGGAATAGGAACAAGTCTGTGTGTATGCTCCTTAAGAGATTATTGTGAGGAGAACTACATGTGACTTTGATCCCATTTGGAAGCAAGTATGTAGGAAATCCTTGGGTGAAGGATGCCCCTAGACCCAAGTTAGTGGGGGAGGGTTTAGGGAATACCTCCAAGGTTGGGGTTATATTTGAGCATTATCATCCCTCCCTCTACAATGGCTTCATCTAGAACTTAAAATTTGTATTGACTAGATGTGAACACTTCCCTTCAATTAATGTGTCCCAAAAATATAGGTTTGAGCTAATAACAAGGTAATTCATAATCATTAAGCTTATCTACCTAGAGGTTTTGTGGTGTTTGGATTTCTAAAATCTACTCTAATCTTGGATGATTTTTTTAAGTTTGTGTTGATCTAAATGTGTGAGAATGACTCTAAACCTATTTGAAGTAAAATAATTAGATTTTGTGTATTGAACACTATGGTCTTGTGTCTTGGATCAATGAAAAGTATAGGGGGTATATGTTAGCCTCAAGATCTAATGGGGTATATTATTCTAAAAAATAAGAGCATGATAAACTTGGCCATGACATGGCTATGGTTGAGTTAAATAAGCCTACTAGCTTTGTAGTTAATGATGATGAATTTGGTCATTATAATTTGACAAATGATAATCTCTTAATAGGTACCAACGATCTACTTATTCTATCTATTTACTCAAATCTATGTTGAGATTATGATGGAGTTCCAAATGATCACTACCCAATTGTGGCCAATAATGATAAGCATTATTGATTATGGTGGGTAAATGTATGCCAAGCTTTATGATTGGTAATACACAAAATGTTATGTGCTTAGAAGTAGAATATCAAGACTAATATTACATCTATGGATTTAATTATATCTAAGAAATAATGTATTTCCAATTAATAATTAAGTGAAGCAAATGGTATCGAGACCACTTTATGAGTTTATATTTATGTATGTGTATCCAGATAGAGGCCAATTTATGTGGGTGTAATGTCTTACTTGTATACTAGATTTTTACCCCATTATCTGATGGAGAATATTTTTTAGATCAATGTTCTTGTACCTTCTAATATCAAAATGTTGAATTGAGATTGATATAGAAGCTGACTTCTTAGCATCACAATTAGGGTTGAGAAAGGGACTCTATGAGGAGATAGGTAGAGGAAAATTGTTCTCTTGGTGTAGCTTGTCCCACTCATCCTGAGGTGATCACCAAAATTATAAAACCTATGATCTACTTATAGATAAGCTTATCATTGCTTTAGCATTACAAGAGTCAAGGAGTGTGCTTTTCCTAAAGAAGTATTTGGTTTTATTATAAGGTTTTCCAACTTTAATCAATAGCATGCAAGTGAGATATTGGAATCTAATTGATTTCATAAGGTTAGCCAAATTTCACCAATAGCATGTGAGTGATAGGTTCCAGGAGCTACCCATATCAAGAGTTCAATAGTGGCATTAGTGTATCAAAAATAATATATGTGCTCCTAATGTGGTTTCTACTTGAGGTATAGGTTTTCAAGGTTTTGATTGATAAATTGATCAAAGTGATCGATAGTATATGCATTGGCCTTGAGTTTGTAGTAAGACCATAAGACATGCAATTAACTTATCTAGTTATATATGATGATACAAATGATTAATAGGCTTGGAAATCTTATTAATAGATGATCCAACAATATTGTGTTCTACTTTTTGGCCAAAGTGAAACATTGAAATTAGTGCTTTTAACCAAATTTTCACCTTCTATCACTTATAGCAACTAAATTGTTAGGAATTTGAAGATGAAGTGAACTAATGATTTTTGAGATTTCATATGTAGATTCTAAATGTCTTTTTTTAAATAATAATTTATCAATTATTTTTTTACAAATCATGATATTTTTAAAAAGTGGCATTATTCCTATAGACATCTAAAATTGTTTGAATGCATCACGTATTCTTAATTCACCATTTTTCATCATTTTCCTCATTATCTCCTAATTCATCAATTTTAATTAAACAATTTCTAATTATTTGATTAATTCGTCATTTTTCATCATTTTTCGCTAATTCACCTTAATTGAATTTTTTTTTCAATTATTTAATTAATTTTGAATTTCACCTTTTCCACTTTAATTAAATAATTTTATTATTTAATTAATTACTAATTTTCTTCAAACCCACCTAATTAATTTTTTTTTAAATCTTAATTTCCTCTAATCCCACATAATTAAATATTTTTTCTTAATTATTTAATTATCTAATTTTCCTCCAACTTGCACATAGCATATTTTATTTTCAAAAATGAAATATTCTCTTTTCGAAATATCTTCCCTGACATAAAATATCCTAAAATATCTTCCTTAAATCAGGGCCCAGGGGATCACCTTCAGTTAACTAAACCTCTCATTCAATCTCCATCACTGGTCCCTTGATTCAATATCCACCATTGATCTTCATCCTCCAATCTCAAACGTTGATCAAACCTTCATGAAATATATAAAATAACCCTTCATCACATAATCCATTCATAGTTTTCATGAGCAATTCATTTTTATTGTGTCATTTGAGCATTCAATCTTTGATATTAAGCTTTTGCTAATTAGGTTTATGCAATTATATGAGCAATCCAACATATCAAGAGCGTACACTAACAATGGAGTACTAGGTTTGCATGCTTTCTTTTGAAATAATTTGATCTTAATTTGAAAAGTATTCTTCATTTGGGTTTATTTCATTTGAAGTATTGCATTCAACTTCATTAGTTCATGGGTTTAATTTGATTTTTCGGTTCTAGGTGTTTGGTATTATCTAACCCTAATTGCTTAATTTTTCTTTTATTCATTACCCATCATTCTCGTTACACAATTCCATAACACGACTTTTTTTTAAATGATAAAATTATAAATTATTGACATAACTTGGTCATGCCAATATTTAGTGCACATATTTTTTCATAATTGTTTGTTGCATATTTTATGTTTTACTCATTTTAAAAGTTAATTATTATTTAGATATAAGTTTATTCCATAATGCATAACCTTTTTTTTATAAATTCAAATTAACTTTTTATTGTTGAAACAAGAACATCGATACCTAGTGTTTTAGATTTTATTAAAAAAAACTTTATTTTCTATTTTTTTACATGTATAGAATAGAGTCTTTGATGTGTAAGAACTTATGTTCAAGAGAAAATAAATAATAATAATAATCAAATTAAATATATTTAAAATTATACTTTTTGAAAAGCTTAGTTTGAGGGCTACGATCCTACAAATTATCCTATCATGTTGATCGCATTCATTAGTCTAACCCAAGGTTTGAAATAAAAAATTATGAGAAAAATATAAGAACGAAGGTGGAGAGGTCCATGGTAGGACCTTCATTCTTTGAACCATGGCCTAAAAAAAATTAAATAGTAAAAATTTGAATAACCTTTGAATGAATCCATTTGCTAATTTTTTCTCCCCAACCATGCTAATTCCTTATGTCTCAAAAGTTGGACACATTATTGTGGTTCTACCATAATAATGCTCGTGTTGTGTGTTGCTGCATGTGTACCCTTGTCATTGATGACAATTAGCATTGGTTGTGTGTCTTGTCATCATAAATTACATTAATCTCATAAAATGGATGGGACCTTCAGTCTAGTATGGGATGCACTAACATTCTTCTTTCCAAATGAGATGTACTTACAAATTTTGTATTAGTGAACTAGGTATAGGGGAAGATCCTTGCAATAAAGTTGTCACTATTTCCCTATTTGCCAACAAGTCACCATGTGAGCATGGGGTGTTTAAGTTATTTGTATTGTGTGTATGTTATGTATGCATGAGTTAATCATTTTGTGTATATATGTGACGACATATGCTCAAATTAGTCACATTATGTATAGGTGAGGTATGCATAATCTAGTCACATTGTGTACATGTGTTATATGCATGAGTTCATCACTATGAGTATGTATGTGATGTACATATAAGTTGGTCACTATATAGATTAGTGAGTGTTTGTACATTGATGTCTAGAATGCATTAGATATCATACTATTAAGTGTGGATTAAATTAGAATCATAAGCTCAATTAATGATTGAGGTTGGAAATTTCATCCTCGTAATATGGATGAAGTCTTTTTATTTTGTTATGTGAACTATGGTGTCTTGATTCCATGAAAGGGATACATAGGCAGGGCCATAAAAAATGAACTCTTGAGGATTAGGTCTAGGTCTAGAGCTTTGTCTTATTACATGAGATTATCTTATTCAGTGCAAAATTATACAATTATGTTTTATAGTCATCACCAGTAAGGTTATGAAACTAGCTCTTCTAATTGAAAAGAAGATGCCTGGTTGATCAAGAGGGCATTGAAGGTATAATGAAATTAAAAGAAAATTGATAGTAACTAAGGATGACTATGACATTCAAATCTCTTTTATAATTAAACTCATTCAATTGTCAAGTAATTTTTTGACAGCTATCTCTTTGAAATTGCCTCTCGAATATTAAAATGTGTTTTAATTCAAAAATATATTATAAATTAGATATTTATTTTGATTATATTTTATGATAAAAAAAATTAAATTAAATACGGCCATACGGCCATCAAATTTTAGCCCTTTTGTTACAATCCGGATCTTTTTAAAAATGAAGATAATCAGAATCCGCATTCCCTACAAAAAGACCCGCGCTCAAAGCTTGCACATGGCAGCCACTGAAAAAATTAGGTTTCAGCCGGAATTGAAAAGCACGGGATACCATACAATTTCATCATGCACCTCGTGGGGTCCATTTTTCTTTCTGTTTTCTTAAAGTAGTTCTTGGATTCTATTATTCTGGTCTATTCTTCCAATGTGTATTGCCTTTACGTCTTAGCCTTATCTGTTACTCTGGATTCTTCCTACCTTGTGTACTGCCTTTGCCTCTTATCCTTATCTATTTACTCTGGATTCTTCCTCCCCTGTTTACTACCTCTGTTTCTGCCTCTCATCATCTATTACTCTGGATTCTTCCTCCCCTGTGTACTACCTCTGCTTCTGCTCACTTATCCTTATCTATTTCTCTGGATTCTTCTTCCACTATGTATTGCCTCTGCCTCTTATACTTTTTATTTTTATAATATGGCACATATGTCTTTAAAGTGGGTTGTTTGTATGGTTGTTGGTGTTGGAGTGGATAGATAGACCAAATCCACCTGGAAGAGCATAGATATCCTACTGCCCCTCTGCAATATTCCACCTAGAAGAGCATAGATGTCCCACTGTCCCTCTGCAATAATTTTTTATTCCAAACACTTTTTGCATGTTCAAGCGGAGTTCTTATCTTCACATTTATTGCATTCCCTCCTGTAATCATATAGAAGTTCCCTTCATAAATCTGTTAAAGATGAGTTTATGGGATATCATATCTTCCTCCATGGATACTTTTCCCTCCACACTGATTAAATCTAGCAATACCCAACAAGTTTTATTGTTTGCACTTAAGATCTAGTGAGTGCAGGCAAAGTAGGCAGAAAATTTAATGGCCTCAAGTATCTTGAGCGGCAGGAGTTCCAGTGATGCTAGTCCATTGATCCAAGTGATGTTCATTGAAAGTGATGTTCATTGAAAGCGCAACACAATCAATTAAAAGGAAGCATTCTACCGGCCTATTTGAGCCTCCTCAAATTTCATGTCCCTTGCTTTAGGAACAATCCCTCTCCCAGGTACTGATCCCTCCTTGAAAATGATGTTAGCCTTGATTCCATTCCATTGGAAAATATGATCTTCAAGTCACATTATTCCCAAGATGAAAGAGCATAGTATGTATAGAAAATTTCATCAGCTGATGTCATTATTTTTTCATAGTGAATGTTTTACCTGATCGATTTTGGACATGTAAGTAATGAATAATTTGTTGGACCACATAGGCCAAGCTTTCCATAATCAATGCAATAACATTTCTAAATATCAGATCTAGCATGCAATAGCAAATCCCACTCCTGCTGATAGCCATTTTTTTACATTCTAGATGTTTCTGAATTTTAAGAGATTTTGGACGACATAAGCGAAATTGTAATGAAAGTGACTTTTCTGGTAGTCAACTTGATGAGGTTATCCAGATCTAGTAACAATATGAGAGTACACAGCACGAGAGCATCTAAATCCTTTTTATAATCCCCTTGTCAGTCTAATACCATAGGACACTTCCAATTACTAAGTCAGCAAATATTTTATGAGGTGCAATTCCAATGTCCTTCAGAAATGTAAGAGTGTTTTGCTACATGAATGTTTTGGTCCACAAAATTCTAGGTCAAAGTTAGAAGAAGGGTTCTTTCCAAATAGGATTTTTATCCCATAATTCATGGTAAACTGGGGTCTAAGTGGTCCAAAAATTTTGACATCAAATCCTGAAAGAAGGGTTATCTCCAAATGGCACTGATATCGAATTTTTTGAGGAAACCTCTGTCTATGTGGTTCACAAAATTACTCATTATATGAATGTTTAAAATAGGGACAGGGAAAAAGTATTTACTACTAAAAATAATAATATTAGCTGTTGGGATCATTGAATTTATACTATGCTCTTATATCTCTAGAATAATGTGGAGGTACAAACAGTCAAGACAAGGGTTTGGTCCTTGAAACTTTATTGTTCGAAGGCAAAGGTACGCAAATTTTTCATTCAAGGATCTTATTAACTGCAACAAATGAATTTAACGAGCCAAACTTGCTAGGAGAGAGTAGCTTTGGACCAGTCTATTTTGAGCGTTGGAAGGGTATTTGCCATCAAGCCTGCAATTTGCAGAATGAAGAAACTTCAAAAAAAATCATCGCAGAATCCAAAGGGTTGGAGAGAACTGAACACTGCAACTCATTAGAATAATTAGTGTAAATTCATTTAACCATATAGTTTTTCACTTTGCATTTTAGTTAGAGCTTGGAAAAGCATTTATACCTTGACAGATTCGATGACGAATTCTAGAGACGATGATTTAGTGGATGTCTGAACATTGTTATTGATCAGTCCAATGGAATGCATTGTTCGTATTATGATCGTTTTGTGCAAGTTTTGCACTGTCATTTAAACCTAGCACTGTTCTTCTCAGTTCCATCACAAAAATCCTTGTAACTGAACTTGATATATATCTCTCAACTGACATTCCAGACTCCATGGATTCACCAAGTACAACAGCGATGGCTAATAGCCAAAGTTCTCTGTTTCAGAAGTTTATGAATTCCAAGATTTTTTTAGTTCATATATTGGGAAGCCTCAAGTATATCACCCATCGTAAGGCATTATTTTTATGTAAACCATCAAATGTGAGTTAGTTATACAAGATACTGCCTTTTGGCAAAATGGTCTTATTATGATGGCAAAACGTCAAGTAAGATTTCATTTGAGAGTTACTTTGGTTTTCTCTTGGGGCAATGTTAGAGTTGAAAGAGATTATATAAGACTAATACCATATTTAAAGACAAAATTGATTGTAGGGTATAGATAAGGCGATTCCATTTGTGCAAAGGAATATTTTAACTGTTTTGGCATTTTGATAGCAGAGATGGTTACAATAACAGAGGCCAAGAGTTGAACCTGCAAGAGGCATGAAACTTGCAAAATGGTAAGGTTCAGCTTTTCCAAATCTTTAACGGAAAGTGATATGCAATATCAATGCCACTGTAGACACTGAAATCTCGCCAATGCTGAAGGTTTGTATGAATGTTAAAGTGCATAAATTTTTAAGTTGGTTTCAATTTCTATTTGTGTTATTCTAACTTGCTTGCTTACAGCGGCTAGAACAATGGTTATGGTTTTCTCCATGCTGGTCTTGTGTGGCTGAGTCCATGTATATTATATGTATTCGGATGGGAAAGTCAGTTTGCTTTTGTTGAAAAAATGAATTGAATTAGTTCATAGTAGTTATGCATGGACAAGTGAGATGTAAGGGAACGTACAATTGCTGGATAGGCTTTTCATTTAAGAGTGCTTTGGTTTATATAGCGAGAAACTTTCAGATTCAAAAGGAGCTATAAATTAAAATAGACTTCAGTGAAAATTTTCTTTAATATGAGATGTTATATCTTTTGAAGTTTTTATTTTTCTCAAGCAGCTAGTGGAAATAATCATTTTGCAGTTTTATATGACCAACTGCTAAGTTTTCCCCGCCAATCACTCAACTAGTAAAGAAAGATTCTTGAATCTGGATTTGATAATATTTCCTAGGATATATGATTTTTTTATGTATGATTTTTTTAATGTTTGAGAACATTTGCAATCAAATATATTTTTTCATTCACCAAAAATAGGAAATATGTAACTTTTGCATATCAAAATTCATTTGTACATCTGAAACTATGATTTTCCAAGCAATCTAGAATCTAAGTATGCAGGGATCTGTCAGTCTAATGAATACTGAATAATCATTTCTCAAAGTATCTCAGCGACTATTTCTTATCCTGCTATGACGTCTGAAACTTTTCAATATCAGTTGAATCAACCATTAATATCTTCAGCTGCTATATTCCATCTGCATTCAAAAGATTCCACAAGTTGAAAAGAGGTAAAGCTGGAATGGATCATAAGGAACCATTCTGACAGAGATATGTCAAATGCAAAGTCTGGAACTCAAATTAACTAGAACAAGCTATCTGGAAAAAAAAATGGTAGATTTCAACTACTAAGACATCTCTCTTCATCACAAGTCACAACCACTTACAAGGATAGAGACACATTTTAAGAGAATGTCAAAAGTTTTGAGCAGCTTGACTTGTCTTATGATAGAAATAAGGCACATCCGGACTGATGATGGGCTGGCCAAAGAGGGGTCAGTAGTTCAATTGGCAGAACACTTCAGTAGCAAATGGAAGGTCCTAGATTCAAGTCTTAGCTGGTCCATATGAGTTGTACCTCAACATGTGGTATCAGAGCCAGGCCAGGTGCTTGGAAGCAACTGCAATGTGGCTAAAGGGGGGATGATGGAAAGAAGCCACTCTTGGACCAATGATGGGCTGACCAAAGAGGGACCAGTAGTTCAGTTGATAGAAAACAG
>VDFB02027406.1:0-14386 GCA_007258455.2 Sequoia sempervirens | reverse complement strand
CAGAGGATTGGAGGCATATGATTGTGGCAGAGTATGCCAAGGATACTTGGGCCTCCAGCATTGTTGAGGGATCGACGATTGATACCAGGTACACGCTTGTGAATGACTTGATCATTTACAAGAACAGGATTTATTTGATCCCTGGTTCAGAGGTGAAGAACATTATCATGCGAGCCTTTCATGACTTACCTATAGCAGGACATCCCGGGTATTTCAAAACCTATAGACAGATTCGGGAGAGATTCACATGGAAAGGACTTAAGGCAGAGGTTCTTCAGTATGTGCGTGAGTGCCCTGTTTGTCAGCAGAACAAGCAGGAGAACACGTACCCGGCAGGTTTATTGCAGCCACTTCCGATTCCTGATAGGAAGTGGGAATGCCTGTCGATGGACTTCATTATGGGCTTGCCTAAAGCCCAAGGACGGGATTGCATATATGCGGTTGTGGATCGGCTGACGAAGTATGCCCACTTCTTCCGATTACCACTACCTACACAGCTACACAGGTGGCAGAGGTCTTTTTCCGTGAGGTATTCAGACTACATGGGTTGCCTCAGAGCATAGTGAGCGACAGAGATAGTCGGTTCTTGAGTCACTTCTGGCAGGAGGTGTTCAGACTCTGTGGCACCGAGCTTACATCGAGCACCAGTTACCACCCGCAGACCGATGGGCAGACGGAGATAGTGAATAAGTGGGTGGAAGGTTACCTCAGGAACTATATTGCAGGGCAGCAGAAGGCATGGGTCAAATGGATTCATTTGTGTGAGTATTGGTACAACACGACATTCCATATGAACATTCAGATGTCCCCTTTCATGGTGTTGTACGGTTATGAGGCGCCGAATTTTCTGGATTTGCTACTGAGTGACAGTAGAGTGCCGAGTGCTGGCGACTTGTTGCAGGAGAGTTAGGATACTATGAGGGCTCTCAAGGAAAATATTGCCAAGGCACAAAATCAGCAAAAGCAGTACGCAGATCAGAAGAGAACCGAGAGGCATTTTGAGGTGGGTGACATGGTTTATCTTATGCTGCAGCCCTACCGTCAGTCTACTCTGAGGAAGAGTGGGTCAGAGAAGCTTAAGCCACGGTATTACGATCCTTTCAAGATCCTGAGGCGAGTTGGAGAGGTGGCTTATGAGCTTGAGCTTCCGGCAGAGAGCAGGGTACACAATGTTTTTCATGTATCATGTCTCAAGAAGGCGTTGGGACACCGTGTGGTACCGTCTGCAGTTCTACCTCCCTTAGATGATGAGGGAAAGTTGATTTTAGTACCTGAGTCTATCCTGGAGTACAGAGAGAGACAGTTGCGTAGGAGGACTATCAGGGAATATTTAGTGAAATGGAGAGATTTGCCTGTCGAGGATGCTACATGGGAGAGCGAGGATATTTTGCAGCATCCGGAGTTGAGATTGCTTGAGGACAAGCAATTTCAGGAGGGGCGGACTGTCATGTCCCCTTCTAGTTGACATCTCTCAGAGTTCACGATTAGCCTATCATGCGACCCTCGTAGGCTGATGGGATGGATAGAGGGTCTTGATGGAGCTTGGCTTGGCTTCAGTTGTCAGTATTTTACCAGTTGGCTTTCGTTTGGGCTCATTTGGACACTTTTTGCCTGAGTTGCTATTTTTAGCAGTATTCGGCACTCAGAGAGGCACCCCTGCTATTTTTAGCAGTACAGTTTGATCACGTGCAGAATCACTCCCTGGTTTGCCAGCTTCAGACGGTTCGTGCATCGGACGTTTCTTGAGGGAGTTATTAATATTTGATTGATTTAATTAAATATTAATTAATGGAGCATATAATATAAAGTTATAATATTTTAATATTATAACTTAAGTGAAATGTTGTAAGGGGTCGCCCATCATGGAAGGGGCCATTTTTTATTATAATTTATAATCAAAAATTTCATCGAAGACTATTGAAAGAATTAAAAGAAAAGTTCGAATTATTTTAATGATGCCTTTTTGAAGAAATTCGCACTTTTCAAAGGGATATAAGGTTTTGCTTGGAAAGTCGAGCCATTATGTTATTGATTATTGAAAATTGATTAAGTCTTCAACCAGAGCACGAAAGCCAAGGGTTTCAGTCTCAGAAGCATTGGGGAACGAGCCATCTCCAGTGAAAGCAATTCAGAGGTTGTGAAATATCATCCGATTTATTGCCAGGCAAAGAGATTTCTTCATTCAGAAGAAATTACAGAGCATTCAGAGATCATTTACCTTCAGAGTTTTATTAGGGTTTCATCCAGAAGGCATTCTTCAAACCAAGGCGCATCATATTCTTAAGTCTGGACATTGATTACAAAAGGCCGTACCATTGTACTTGCTGTTGTGACAGGGCCATACCATTGTTGCAGGCTGTACTTCTTCAGCTTCAAGCCGTACTCATATCTTGTGCAAAACGCCTTTCATTCTGGCCTTCTATCTTCATTCTTGGAGGCGCCTCAGTATCTGGATCAGTTTGCAATCATTGGACAGAGGGAGAAGGGATCATTTATTGCAGCCGTACCAGATCTGGTTATTTCCAGCTTGCTGCTAATACCAGGTTCTTTTATTAAAAAAATATTATTTCCTTTGTTGCATGTTATCGGATCTCCATTGTACTGAGTCCAGTTGATCAATAAATGAATTGCCAGTATTAGATCTTGTATTTTCCATCAATATTGAAATTGTAGCATTTTATATTGAATTTATTATTCAATTCTTGCAAAATCGCATTCTTTATTATTCATGCAAAAACATCAAAAAAATCAAAATACAAACAAAACTATCAAAAAAGTCAGATTCAGAAAACGGGGAAACAAGGGTTTCTACACAATATGGTAGGTTATTATAGCTGCCTCTATAATTTTTTTCTTTAGTGCATCAAATGCTTGTTGGAATTTCTCAGTCCACTCAATTCTTCTACCAAATTTCTTCTCCAGTAGTTTCTCCATTGGTGCAACTATTCCAACATAACCCTTTATAAATTTGTGGTAATATGCAACATATCCTAATAAAATTTTTACTTCTTGTAGTGTAGGAAAAAGTATCCCTTTTTCACACTTAATTTGGAAATAATTAATAATAAAATGAGCTTAATGATGCCTTAATTTAGTGTTGTAATATGTTTTTCATATTCACATTAAGTTTAGGGCCCTTTTAATTAAAATGGACTTAATTGTACCTTATTTTTTATGTTGTAAGGTGTACCTTTACACTTTCACATTAATCTAGGGCTTTATTAATTGATTGAGGTTAATTTTCCTTAATTGGCCCCTCTAATTCAAATCCAAGCCTAATTAAATACAATTTATGAGGGATAAAACCTGACATTCATAAATTCCATTACACAACACTTAACTTTGGAAGATGTGTGTCCTAGGTAAGTGACCTAGGACCCATTTGTCCTCACTTAGGCCTAGGACCCTAATTTTACATAATGTTTAACATTGACTGATGTGTGTCCTAGGTAAGTGGCCTAGGACCCATTCACCCTATGGTGAATGGGTCCTCACTTAGACCTAGGAACACCCTTTGAAATATGTTTTTGGCAGTATTTTAATGATTTTAAATCTACAATTCAATGTTAGCTTGTGATATTTGAATTTCGAGAATTAATAGTAAGATATGTATAAATACAAGGCTATTTCATTATGTTTCATCCTAAGCAATCCTAGAAAATTGAAGTCATCTTAAGAGCATTCAAGAGAGCATTATAGGAGCATTTTCAAGGCATCCAAGGGAAAAATTATTGAAGAATATTGTAGTAATCAAGATTCCTATCATCATGTCAAAGATGTATTGCATCATGCATGTTGTTTGAGCTAATATAGTGATGTAGTGTTCAAGATCTATTCAAGCATATCAAAGGCATTGTTTCGCATCAAGTTTCATGATCAATACCTACATTCATTGAGGCCACTTCATGCTAGTTTTCATATTTGTGATCCAAGGTTCAAATAAGGTTTGGTGAGTTGTTACACATTGTTGTTCATTCATCATTCCTTCATGCTATTTCATTTCATTTCAAGGTTTAATTACCAAAACGAGGTTTGACCAAGGCAGAACCCCATTTACCTAACAAACAACATTTCTCTCTCCTTGATGTGTGATTGTATATTTTAGGTTGAAGATCCTTTGAAGAGAAAAATTGAAGAAAGTTGCAAAGTTGTCAAAGCTACAAGAAAAGTTGTCAAATCACAGAAACTCCTCCACAAAATTTATTTTTGGTTGTTCGACAATGAACACCTAGAATCTAGAAGTGCAAACATAGTAGAAGAGAACCCAAAAAGCATTTTCTAGAAACCATAGCTAGGACCCATTCACCATAGGGAGAATGAGTCCTCAGTGAGCTTCAAAAGGTGAATTTTGGTGAAAGGTACACAACATTTTCCCCTTTCCAAATCTGCCTTTTGATTGTTGTTTCTGTCATATTTGATTACTGTTCTTCATTTGCATATTATAGCTTGCATTTTGAATGAAATTAGAAAAAATAGGTCATTTTGGTGAACCCCCCTTTCATAACATTTCCCCCAAACTCTATTTTTCTTTGTTTCACTTCTGAAGGCATCTTACGTGGTGGTAGTGTCATGATTAAAGTAACTTTCATAGGGCCTACCATCAAACCTTATTTGTAGATGATGTGTCCCAATAAGGTCCCATAAGGTCCCACAAACATGCAATTCTTCAAATTTAGTGCAATATGCATGCTTCAACACCTATTTAGAATCATTCTTAATGCTTGTACATGGCCTTTTATCAAGCCATATGATGTCCAATCATCCAAGTATACCTCCAAAAATTTATGTACAAAATATTTAAAAATATTTATCATGATTCTGTTGAATACTATAGGTGCATTCTTTATTCCAAATGGATTAATGTGTACATGTAAGATCCCTATTTTTGTTGAAAATGTTGTTTTTGGTTGATTCTTCTCACTTATTTTTACTTGATGGTAGCTGAAAAATCCATCGGTGAATAAGTAGATTTCTCTTTTTACTATTGATTCCAATATTTCTTTACTGAATGGTGTAGGAAAGGGGTCATGAATGCAGGCTTTATTTAGTTCTCTAAAGTCAACACATATTCGTATTTCCCCTATTTTCTTATTTTGTATTACCATTGAGCTAATCCATTCCACATATTTGACTATTTTGATTATCCCTACTAGCATCATGTTGAGTTCTACTTTAACCTTCTTTTCATGTTTGGGTTTAGTTGGTATGGTATTTTTTGTATTAGTTTAACTCCTTTTAAATGTATATTCATGACTCCTACTTCCTCCTTTATGCCCTTTAGGTCTGTAAATGTTCTATGGAATAGTTCTTCAAATTTTGATAAAATCTCTGCAACTTGCACCACTAATCTATCACCCCAATAGTCTCCTATTTTAGAAAATTTAAGATCTTCCTTAGCGATAGTTTATTATCTTAGTTTAATTGGTTGGTTATATTAATTTTCTTTGGCTTATGTTGGAGATTCTAATTCTCTTTCTCCTTGTTGGACTTCTATGTCTAGGTTGTTTGTGTCATCATCATCCTTGTTTGTCATATAGCATCTTAAATTTTCTAATGTTGGTTCCTTTTCTAGCCATTCTATGTATTTCCATATTCCCTCTAATTGTGGCGGTGGTGTAGAGGTTTTTGGTACCACCACTTCCTAAGTTTTATTTGGATTGAATATTATCTCCTTTGTTTTAAGCAATGTGGTATGCATGAGTGTGTCGTCATTATAAAAAGAGAATGTATGTCTAAAATCCATTGTAAGTTGTGTCTAATCTTTTATTTCTCCTCTTCACTCCTGTTTTACTTACCACGTCTGTGCTACCTGTGTTAGTTTCCAATAGAATAATTGGATATATATACATTCATCATGCTCATTTCTTGTTCTCCATGTGGTCATAAAATTGGTTAAATGATCTTTTGGTAAAATATTTCTATTATATTTTGGTATTTCCTTGTATTCTCCTTCCTTCAATAGATATCTTGTTTTGATTAAGATTTTAAATATTACACATCGTGTTAATTGTTCCTTGTTTGTATTGTGCCAACATGTAGCGTTACAAATGAGTGTATATTGTAATATGTCAAGTCTCCTATCTTTAGCTTGAAAAATTGTTTATATCTATGTAATGAATGATAATAAGTCACAAAATCTTGAGTATTTGGGTAGTTTGATATGTGAAATCCCTCATGAGATGTGATTTATTTATCAAGATATTTTAGGTGCCAACCCCTAAGAAACTCCAATTTCTCCAATTTGTAGGCACCAACCTCCAAAATAGAGAAAGTACTTCCCCTTCTTAAATTGCTCTTTCAACAAACTATAGACATATAATATCTTCACAAACCTTCACAACTCTACTATATTCTTCTTCTCAAATTTTATGCTTCTTCAATGGATGATAAATTTTATAATGCCTTCATAAAACTTGACTTCATATATGCTCTTTCTCACAAATTTAATGTCATCCTTTTCAAATACTTTCTTCTTCAAACCAACATTTATTCCTCTTTACAAATCTAATTTTGGATAATATTCTATATTCTCTGCATACACTCTTCTTGTGTTTGTATGATATATCTCTTTGGCACTACATTCGTTTCTCTTCTTTTTCTTCTATATTCCACAGTATTCTTTTTCACAATCTACATTCTTTTATATCTTTATGGCTAAGTGAAAGGATACATCCTTTTGGAAGATAATGACTTTTCAGAAAGTCATGACTCCTCTTGATTAATAGCTATCTCTCCAAACATGATTGTTGATTTTGAATTTAATTAATTTATTCCTTTTTACTTTATCCTATCATTGCCTTTTAAGCTTGTTATCAATTGCTACATTTGGAAATTAATCTCTACCTTTTTGTTTAGAATTTAATCTCTTCACATAATTAAAATAATTGTTGCACTCTTTGTTTGAAATAATTTCTTCAAATAATCATTGCACTTAATGAGTAAGCACTCCTCTTTATTAATGTATTGCCTTCATTAATATTAACTTTGCCTTATTTTTATATTATCATTGCTTCTAATCCTTCCTATATATATATACGACTTTGGGCATTAAACTATGTATGGTCAACCAACATATATAGTTGGCCCAACACAAAGAAATAATTTACTTATTTACTAATAATATAGGTACCATGAGTAAACATAAAGAAGTCGGCCATCTAAAATTTGTTGTTCACAAACACTTACAATTTTCCTTTGAACAACATATGAAGTTGGCCAAGAAATATAGTTAAAATATGATGATTTAGTGGCCTTTGGCCTTAAAGATTTCCTTCGAATTCATTCCTTTGACATCAATGACAATTAATCTAACACAACCAACACTTTTATATTTTTCTTTTTTATATTATTGATTACGTTTTTAATAAAAGGAGGGTAAATTTTTTATTGATCTAGAGAAGTAGTACACAACAAAGAAGTACAACAGACCCACCAGGGGTCAAAGACTAAGAGTAGAGCCAACAAGAGACCCCCTCAAAGAACATCGCATATCCTCCATAACAAGATCCTCCAGTAATTGAGAGAGGTATTTTGAAAGGCTTCCCCAATCATCCACATTCCAAGTCCCCATGTGCTCAAACACCTATTTAGCCAACACATTAGCCACCTTATTCCATTCTTGTGGGATATGGAAAAAGGTGATAGAATCCAAAGCTTCCTCTAGGACTATGATTTGCTTGACCACTACGACCAAATGCCAATTCACCCCATCCAACTACCACTTATTCAACATGCCAATAACCATTTGGGAGTTAGACTCACATATTATCCTTCTCCAACCAAGGGCACAAACCTGTTTCAACACCAAAAGAACAAACAAGGCCTCCATGAAATTGTTGGATTGCATGCATCTATAAACAAAACAAAAAAACTCAACCACCCCTAAACTATCTTTTCCAATCCCCCCAACAACAACATTCCTAGGATTGCCTCTAAAAGAGACATCTGTGTTGATTTTTAACACCCTTGGAGGAGGGGGTATCTAATAACCAATTTCATAGATCTTCTCTCTAGCAAGTTATCTCAGCCTAGACCACAAACTATGATCAACAACAGGAATCCCCAAAGTCAAAACCACCCTCATATCATCAAGATCAATAGGGACAGACAAGTTACACTTTTCCGCAAGGGTTTCCTGAAGAACCCTCAAGAACCTCAGCCCTAGTTGTTGCACCTGAAGCTTCCTATCAAGAAAAATCTTGCGGTTCCATTTCATTCAGATATTCGAAATAATCAAAATAGGACCAATTTTTCAAGCAACCCAAAGAAAAGATGACTTGGAATGAGGAAACCCCAACCCAATCTGAAATCAACCAATGAAGGAGTGTGTCTACACACCTGGTTCCAAACATCCCACCATAAATGACAAATCATTCTAGCAAAGGAACACTGAAAGAAAATATGTAAAGCACTCTCTTCATTGCATGTACACATAACACATATTGAGGGACCCTAAAAAACCCTCCTTTGAAGATTCTCCCAAGTGAGGCACTTATTCTGCACCACAAGCTAGGAGAAGAAATTACACTTAGGCTAGGAGAACTTATTCCAAACCTGCTTCCACCAAGGGAATTCAACACATCCAAACACCTATTTTTCCAACACATGGTACCCAGAAGCAACCAAGAAATTCCCTTTCAGGTCAATCTCTAGGAAAGAACATCTTTCCCCAAAACAAAATTACAAACTCGTCTACCCAGAATATTGGCCAGCTCCTGGCGCTCCTCAATCGAGCCCCCTAGAGGCCACTCATGAGGATCCTTCCACCTATACATAGTAACTAGTTCAGAACTTGAGTAGACTTGTAGTCAACTACTTTACACCAACCAACATCAAGAAACATCCTACATAAGCCTTGTAAATGAGGATGTGTCATCATGAGAGGAGGATGCCCATCCCAAGAATTAAACCAAAACAAAGCCTCATAGCCTCTATTGCAGATCCAAAACAACCATTGTTTATAGATCCAAAAAAACCTTGTTTAACAAGCTTGACTCCCCTTTTTAGAGTACCCCAAATCATAGAACCTTTAACCATAAGGCCGAATCTAGGATCATCATCACACTCCATCCCCCCTCAAATATTTTGAAGTGAAAATTTTGGCCCAATTTTGATGTTATTGAGAACACCACCGCCAATATAACTTTGCCACCAAAGATTTTCCATTCAGATCAGCCTAATGCAGTCCCAACCCCTCCTTCCTACTTTAGCCTGCAGATTGTGTCCCACTTAACCAAACTCCACTTCCTTGACAAGAGGTTACTAGACCAAAGAAATTGTCGAGAAAAACACTCAAAATATTTAATGAATTTGGAAGGGGCAGAAATAAAAAAACACCTGTATAGAGGAAGAGCTTGCACCACCAACTTAAAAAGAGTCACCCTCCTAGTAGTGGAGAGCCATCTACATGTCCAATGATTAACCTTTTTATGAAACTTATCAAAACCTCCCTTCTAAAACTTCCTGGGAAGCGAATGGATAGCAAGAGAGATACCAAGATAAACAAAGGGAAGATAACCCATCTGAAATCTAAGAATATGAGCGATTCTCCTCTAAATAAGCTTCAGGATATTAAATAAATAGATGAAGGACTTACCCTCATTGATACTTTGTCTCAAGGTAGCCAAAAATACATCTAGGTTCTTTCTCAAATTCACAGCTTCTTCAACTCTAGCCAAACCCATCTAGGTAGTGTCATCCACAAATTGAAGATGGGATTGGGGGAAAAGTCAAAGTCATTCCCCCAACACTAACCCTAAATAAGACCAAGCTCCACACAATATTTAACAAACCTCCCTAAACCTTCAGCCATTAGGATAAATAAGTAGGGGGACAAGGGGTCACCTTGATGAAGGCCTCTAGACACTCCAAAAATCTCAGAAGACTCACCATTTATAAGCATAGAGAAGGAAGGAGAGGTGACACAACTCATAACCCAATCATTCCAATCACTGCAAAAACCAAAAATCCCACAAGATCTTGGAAAGGAAATCCCATTTAACATGATCATAAGCCTTGGCCATATCAAACTTGATAAACATTTTCTTTTCTTTGGAGGAGGCCATGAAATGGATAGCTTATGTAGAAATAACAATCCCATCAAGAATTTGTCTGCCAACAACAAACCCACCCTGCTCCTCAAAAATTAACCTGTCCAACCATGGCTTGAGACATTATGCAATAAGCTTAGTAATAATTTTACACACAACATTACATAAGGCTATGGGTCAAAAGAGATCCAAATAATTGGCTCCTTCCCTTTTTAGAATAAGGGCAAGAAAAGTAGCATTCATGGCTCTCAACATTTGCTTGTTCCTATGATATTCCTGAATAACTTCAAGGAGATCCAACTTGATAACATCCTAGAACTCCTAAAAAAACTCAACATGGAACCCATCTGGCCT
Source organism: Sequoia sempervirens (assembly GCA_007258455.2). NCBI lineage: Eukaryota > Viridiplantae > Streptophyta > Pinopsida > Cupressales > Cupressaceae > Sequoia > Sequoia sempervirens. The sequence continues at coordinate 3,983 of VDFB02027406.1, read as the reverse complement.
CGGTGCCTTCCCCTTCTTCAATAAGAACACTGTTTCCTCCAACTCATTCATAGAGGAATGTTTGATTAGATAAAAATTCATCTCACTAGAAACCAAAGAAGGAATACAATTTAAAACTTGGGCTTCTTCCTCAAAGGCACGAAGGGAGTCCTCAATGAACAAAAAGGAAAAAAAATGAACAGATTCTTCAGAAATCACACCAAAAGAAGAAAGGATATTACCATTTGAGGAACTAAGAGAAGAGATGAGGTTAACCCATCTTCTGTCATTCACATAATTGTGAAAGAAAAATTTCTATCAACTTCCTGAAGCCAGTCAATACAAGACTTTTTCTTCTAGAAAATTTCCTCTCACAACTCCCATTCCTCTACCTCTTTTAAAGTTTCTGCTTCCAGCTTGTAGTTTTCCTTAGTAAGACCATGATCTTAGATCTTCTAGTAATGGAGTCCAGATGAGCTTGGGATGACTTCTTGACTTGAAAGGAATTATGAAAATTATATCTGTTCCACCTTTTCAACATGTATTTGACATATTGAAGCCTCTTAGTGAAGGTGTACATTGCAGTACCATGAGTAGGCTTCCTTGACTGCCACCAAATAGGAAAAAGGTCACGAAGAGATGAATCCCAAAGCCACATTAGTAGGAATCTAAAGGATTGTCATTTGGAGTTTCTAGAAAGGTTAGACAAGAATCTGATCACCCAATGATCAAATCCTCTCCAATCCAAAATATTTGAGAAAGACAACCGTCTTTCACCAACCCAAAAGATAGAAACCAAGTACTTGTCCAACCTTTTAGAGATAGCATCCTCCCCACTTCTCCTATTATTTCATGCAAATGTTCCATTATAAGGTCTGATTTAAAAAAGGTTCAAGAAGGTGATATTGTCCCTCAGAAGCTCCGAAGAGGGTTCTAGGCGAGCTAAACCCCCAAGCTTTTCCTCCACTGAGAGAATAACATTGAAATCACCTGTTACAAACCAGGGAAGAAAAGGAGCAAGATAGTGGATAAATATAACATGAGACCAAAAAAAAGACTTACCAAGAAGATTAGTTGGAGCATAGAGATTAGAGAGAAGGATAACCTCACCAAAATCCAAGTAAGAAGCAACAAGAGAAATGGATTGCCTACTAGACAACCACCAAACATGAGCAATTCTACATGGATCCCAAAAAAAAGTGACCCCTTTGGAGCTACCTTGCACTCCCACACACTGACATAGGCCTCTATTCTAGATCTTAGGGGCCAAATTCATCATACTGTCAACAAACAAATTAGTCTCTTGGAGAAAAAAATAAGTCAGGAGAATGAACATGAATCAACTCACGAATAGCCTTTTGTTTAGGGATGCTATTCATACCCCTTACATTCCAAGATAGCACAATAATATTTGAGGTTGAGAGAAATAAGAATTGATGGTTCTCATCGAGCCATACTCAACCATGTTATCACCAATCAACTTAACCTTCTCTTGGTCCTTCTTTCATCTAACCTTGGGGGGCTTCTTAGGAGCCCCCTTCTTGGGAGGTTTTGCTATAGGCCCAAGGTAGGAGAAGGGGCTTTACCTTTACCACTGCCAACGACCTCCTTCTATGCACTGAGACCAAAAATAGGAAGGCCTGATCCAACCAAGAAGATCTAATCCTTCTTTAACCTATGGTAACACAAGTACCCCTCCTACCTGGGAGAAAAGGGAGGGAGATCCGTGTCCATTTGAGCCTCCTGATTCACCAACTGAGAAGGGTTAAGGTCAAAATTTTCTTAGTTTTCAAGGTGACCCACATCTAAACCACCAACTGGAACCTACATATATGAGGACACACCCTCTTCCAGAGCCAAATCATCAAGGACCTCGAATCTGTTAAAGGTCTCCTCCTCTTGTCTATATCTTAGGGTTCTCTTTAAACCCCTGCCCTTGTTACGAGACTGAACAAGTACAAATTCCTCCTTATCAGCCAACACCTCTTGCTCTAAAGCTTTCCCTTTGTCCCTCTTCAAAGCAATAGAAGAGGGAGAATTACCCACACCAGATGCATGAGTGAACGCAGGGCATTTCCTCTGTAAATTTCCATATTCATGACATATCTTGCAACGAAAAGGAAAAGCCTTGTAGTCTAACTATCAATTTTAAGAAGAAGATCCAATACAACTTTCCACAAAATCTAGAAGTGGGTTATTCAGGTCAATCTCAACACAAACAAGAGAAAAAAAATTACCCTTTTATTTAGTTTTTTTGTGAAGGTCCTATTGGTTTTTTGAGCAAAAGGGAAATCATTTGCAAAATGTCACTCTTCCAAAACTCCAAAGGTAGGTGTGGGAGATGCACCCAAACAGGAACCCTAGAAGGGAGCTCCTCTGCAAAGTTAAAGCCTACATGTCATGGTTTAATGAAGAGATCCACCTGATTGTAAAAATGCGGGCCACTCTCAAATGCCTTGCTCCTATCAGATAAGTAGGAGAAATCAACCATGAAAAAAATATTTTCTACCAACATAATGTCAAAATTACCTTCAAGATGCCACATCCTCCGAACCCAAGATTCTAGAAATGGGAGTGAGACCCACATCCCCATGAAATTGTAGATCAAAACATGGTTGGTCAAATACTCCATATCCTCAGCCACCGAGTCTGGTTGAATCAGCAAGACCGAGCGGTCTTGAGATCGCTCCAAATAACTATTTAATTTTTGCATTTTAAAACCAATAGTATTTGGAGAATGCTCCTCATGATTAATTGTGTGCAAGCAATCCATTTCACCATCTAGAATAGGAGACAAAGGACCCTGACTATTCAAGACCCCATGGGGTGTTGTGCAAAGAAAAAGAACAATCCCCCCACATGCAACACAAGACTCCCAAATGGACACCAAGGAAAAATAAACACTACAGATATGAGAGACAACAAAAGAACACCTCCAAAATGGCCAAGAATAGGGCACAAAGAGGCCTAAGAACTGAAGGAAACATGTAAAAGAAAAAACAAACCAAAAAATGGTCCATAACAACCAAAGCACCCCACACAGGAAGCAAACACAAGGAAGAAAAAAAGAAGAAAACTCGTGGCCCCCCATCACGACCCAAGAACATGAGCATATGCCCCAAATGTTGCATAGAAGAAGCCTTGCAACTAGTGTACACAACTAGGGCATCAAAACCTTAGCCCACACCACAAGACTCCTCTGTCCACCATTAAAAAGTTCTAATTTGGTTTCATCAATTATTACCAATTACTTTTCTTAAGTGTTTGTGGTGCATTTGTTCCATTCATTCCATGTAGGGAGATAGTAGTGTTTTTTTTTCCTTGGAATCCTCATTCTTAAGTTTTATCTTTGATTCTTTTATATGTACTTCTCCCTCTTCCTCAAACCTTAATTTTTTTCTCACTATTAAAACACTTATGACTCCTTGACTATTTTCTATCACTATTCCAACATAGGCTTTTTCCTCTTTTCTCTCTCTTGTTGAGGAGAGAGCTTAGTAATTTCTCTTAGGTTAAAATTATTTTCCATGTTTTTGCTAGTAGGATCAGTCACATGTTTATCAATTACTCTCATGGTTTCACCTTTGGTGTTGTTTTGTTTATCAATATGCAAAGCTTGTTGCATATCTTTCCTAATTGCAAAAGGTTCCAACAAACAAACATCATGTTGAATTTGGTCCTTAAGTCCATTGATGTACAATTGTAGCCTTTGGTAAGGTATCACCTTGGGAGCTCCAAATGCCAATCTCAAATGCTCAACATTATATTTATATATTGACCTTAATTATTTTAAATTTCTTAGTTGGGTAAAATAGATTCCAATGCATAGTTTCTTATAGAAGGTTGCTAATTCTTTACTAAATTCTTGCCAACTAAACATTTTCCCTTGTTTTTCACTCATCTTCCATTGGTACCATTGATAAGGTCCTAATTCTAAATATAGTAAATCTTTAGCAACCATGGCATTATTTAGTATATTGTGAAGTTTAAATTGTTCTATGAGG
>VDFB02027405.1:0-19122 GCA_007258455.2 Sequoia sempervirens | reverse complement strand
CATTTGCAAAGATAAATATTATGGGAGCTATACAAGAGTCTATTCTCATCTATTGGGTTTTGGAGGCCATGGGGTCAAGGGTTGTACAGAAATAAAAGATTTTGAGAGGATAGAGTGTTATAGATTGCACATGGAGGCCGGAGGAAGGCCTATGGATCAGCACATGCAAACTCAATCCGCACATTCAACCTCACCTATGCCCTCTATGCTTGGTAGTCCTAGTGTTGGTAGTGGTAGTAGTGATGCGGGTGATGTTCATATTTCTACAAGAGGGAAGAGGAAGGCTGCTACTTCTAGTGAGTAACAAAATACAGTTGCAAGTATGTTCAATGTGCAAGCACGAGATGTGGCAGAGTCTTCCATTGCCAAATTTTTCTATGCCCATGCAATCCCATTCCATGTAGCGCATTCTCCCTACTTCAAACAAATGTTTAGAGATGTGGCAGCTGTTGGTACCTCATTCGTTCCCCCTGGAGAAAATAAATTACGCACTACACTCCTTGACAAAGAATATTCTAAGGTGAGTGTGGTGATGGAGGACATGAGACAGTGTTGGATTAGAACAGGCTGCTCTATTATCATGGATGGGTGGACCGATATTAGACAACGACCACTTATAAACATCATAGTCACATGTTCAGCTGGTTCATATTTCCTTAGAGTTGTTGATTGTTTTGGGAAGTGCAAGGATGCAAAATTCCAATTTAATATTTTGAAAGAGGCTATAGAGGTTGGGGCAGCCAATGTTGTGCAGGTGGTTACTGATTTAGGACGTGTGTGCAAATTAGCAGGTTTGATGGTTGAGAGTGCTTACAAGCACATTTTTTGGACCCCTTGTTGTGTTCATGTGTTGAACAACGCATTGAAAGACATAGGGAAGATAGATTGGGTGCACCAGGTGGTTGTAGAGGCTAGAGACATTCAAATGTTTATTTGCAACCATCACACCTCACTTGCCCTCTTTAGGACATTTTCAAAGAAGGAATTTCTCAACCCTGTAGCAACAAGGTATGCCAACTACTTTATTTTGTTAGAGAGGATGCTTGAGGTACAGGAGGCTCTACAATTGATGATGGTTAATTCAGAGTGGAATAGATGGTCTATGGCAAGCACTGTAGAAAGGAGAAGCATCAAACAAAAAATTCTTGATGATAATTGGTGGTCCAATGTGAGGTAAAAAATTGTTATTGATTGCTGATTTTATAAAAGAAAATATATGATTTTATTATTTTTTGATTTTCTAAGTTCTAACTTGTCTTTTTTCAAATTTTTGTTTGCAGATATATTTGTTCCATCATTTCACCAGTTGTGGATGTCATTAGGTATGCTGATACAGACTCTCCAAGTCTTGGAGAGATTTATGAAACTTTTGACTCCATGCTTGGAAAAATGAAGAAAGCAATTTCTAATAGGGATCCTAATTTGGGATTATATGAGCAAAAAATTAGGCCCATTGTGACGCAGTGGTGGAACACTATGAACACCCCACTTCATATGGCAGCCTTTGCTCTTAATCCCAAATGGTATGTACCTAGACCAGGTAGGATGCCTCCTTGTGATGATGATGAGGTGAAAGAAGGGTTTATGAGGGCCCTTGCAAAAATATATTCAATTGAGGAGGCCAATCTAGTTCGTACACAGTTCACTGACTTTGTCAATCTCTGTGGTCCAACATTCGACAAACCAAAGGCCAGGGTAGATAGAACTACAGTAGAGAATGAAATAGGGTTGAAGATCAAGTGCCTTAGATTTGACAGAGGAGGATAATTTATCTCAAATGAACTTGAAGAATATTGTGAAAGACATGGGATAAGGAGAAAATATTCAGTTGCAAGAACTCTAGAACTCCACAACAAAATGGAGTACTTGAGAGAAAGAATAGAACAATTCAAGGAATGGCAAGAGCTATGCTAACTGAGTCCAAGATATTTGATGCTTTTTGGAAATAAGTGGTTCATACTGTTGTCTATATTTCAAATCGAGCACAAATTAGGGTGAATAACATCAAAACTCCATATGAACTTTGGAACGGAAGGCTTGCAGCAGTAAAGTACTTCAAGGTTTTCGAAAGCAAATGCTATATAAGAAGAGATGAGGAAGATTTGGGAAAATTTTACCCCAAAAGTGATGAAGGTATCTTCCTTGGATATTCCACAAGGAGCAAAGCTTATAAATGCTAAAACAAGAGATTGCACAAAGTTATTGAAAGTGCAAATGTGAGGGTTGACGAAGAAAAGTATCAAAAGGAGATAGTACAAGAAATTGATTATCAAAAGGAAGAAAGTTGCAAAGAAGAAGAAACAAAGGAAGAAATTGAAAATCGAGAAGTTGAGAAAAGAAATTTGAAGACTCCATCAAAGGCACCACCCAAGACACCATCTAGATTTTTTTAAAAGAACCATCCTGAAGATCTAATTATTGGAGACAAAGACACAAAAATTCATACAAGAAGAACACTTGCCAATACAACAAAACATGCAAATCTATGTTTGCTTTCCAAAGTTGAACCAAAGAACTTCTTAAAAGCAAGTGAAGACAAATAGTAGATTGGGGCTATGGAAGTGGAATTGGATCAAATATAGAAGAATGAAACTTGGGAGCTTTTCCCAAGACCTAAGGACAAGAACATCATTGGAACCAAGTGGGTTTTTCGAAACAAGCTAAATGAAGATGGGGAAATCACGAGAAACAAGGCAAGAGTTGTGTGCAAAGGCTATGCACAAGTTGAAGGAATAGATTTCAAAGAAACATTTTCCCTTGTTGCACGACCAGAGGCTATCCGAATGTTCTTAGCTCTTGCAAGCTTCAAGAATTTCAAAGTTTATCAAATGGGCATCAAATCAGCCTCTCTCTTGAAGTTGGAGTATGTTGCTACCAAGGAACAAATTGTAGATATCTTCACAAAGCCTCTTCCAAAGAGACTTTTGAGTACCTGAGGGAGAAAATGGGAGTGATGTCACTCTCATCCATTCACTAAGTTCTTCAAGATAAGCATGTATCCAAGGGGAGCTATTCATTGTCTTAGTCAATTACCCACGGATACCCTTTGCCATTGATGTCAAAGGAGGAGTAGAGTTAGGGGGATCATATCAGTCAAGGGGAGTATTTAAGTTAGGGGGAGAAGTTGTTCCTGTTGCTTTCCAAGCTTATTTCTTTGCAGGGTTGCCATCAATGACAAAGGGGGAGATTGTTGAAAAATATTGTCAATGATGTCAAAGGTGGTTTGGTGTAGTTTGGTGGCCCCAAAAATTTATTTATTTATTCATATCTTAGTTTGCAAGTTCAAGAGGTTGGAGCTTCTCACTCAAAGAGATCGGTCTCTCTTGCTGAGTTGGTGCTTAGTAGAGGGGATTGGTGTCTCCTGTGGGTTGGTGCCTACGAAGTTGTAAGAAGATTTTTATAAAAGCAATATTTTGCCATGGTTTTCTTCCACAAGGATTTCCATGTAAAATCGTGTGTGCATCTTGTGTTCTAATTTGCTAGATCTTACTTGTGTGGATGTTTTGATTATTGCTTATGATTGCTAAAGTTATAAATTGAAAAAGTTGTTTTTATATTGATTCACCCCCCCTCTCAGTATAAGTGTGTATGTGTCTTCAAGATTGGAGTGATTTCATTCCAGAGATCACCAATGTGCTTCAAATCGAGTTTCAGTTTTGGATATTGTTGAGATGAAGATCTATACAATGTTTTGAGGTGTGTTGGCTAGAGTTTGAAGGGAGTTTTCCAGTATTTTTCTCGTGGGTGTGTTTGTATGCTCCTTTGCAAGTTTCCAAAGCATCAACAACAATGTTTCAGTTCTGATTTGTCCAAAGTACAGCAGCAAAAAGGGTGTTTCCAGACCTATACCAGCCTTCTAGTTCATCCATTGAAAGTATCACATTGCTATAAAAGGAGAGTTATTGGGTACATGTTATTTGGTGTTATTGTAGGGTGTTTCAACAATTCTTTACATCAACACTTTATACCAGCAATTAATCCTCTTATTTTGGTGTTCACAATGCATATGTGCTAACCTTGTAATGCTTTGGATGGTTATATTACCGAAAGAGTCAATTTCTATGCACTTTATTTTGTAAGCACTAGATGGTAGTACCGCCACTGGGTATAAATTTGTTATTGCCAATGGACTTACCCCACTGAACAAGTGGTAATATTGTAATAGCTCACCACTGAAAAGTGTAAGAAGCATATTTAAATGTTCTCAAACATTGCATAAGCTTTCCCACTTAAAAGTGGAAGTGCCTTGTAATTCCCGCTGAATAAGCAGATGATTTTTTTCTTGTATTGTTTATGCATCCCACTGAATAAGTGGTTTGGGTGGCTTGCCACTTGATGCTTCTTTCTAGCAACTTCTAAAACAATGAATTGTAATCCTAACATTGTATACTTGTCATATCCCCAAAAGTGTAATATTGTTATTAATATACCTTTAACTTTTTTTTACTAAAAAAAACCCTTAATTTCATCATTTTCTCTTATCTAATAACTCTTCAATAAAACAAAAACTACAACAAACTTAACTCCTCAAAAAATCCAAAATTGTAACACATTGAAATGCAAATAAATGAAAAAATAACAAAATACATATTAGTGATTTAATGCTATGAAGTATTGAAATACAAATAAGTAAATAAAATAAATAACATAAATATTGAAACTACAAATATAAATATTAATATAATCATTATAATATAATACTAATATATATAATATATTAATATAAACTATTGGAAATAAGTCTAAAAGCAACTATGAATTAAAATTGATATATTAAAAACAGTAAGCTAAAAGTGTGATTAATATGGTAGCAAGTTCGTATTAAAAGACAGTAATAAAAGGCAGCAACTATATTAAGGAGCACATATTCCTTAGAATCGTAGCATGTGAAAAGCAGCGATCAATTAATCAAGGTAGCAATTACATCATGCAGCAACTTAGTAAAGATTTTAGGCATCAATATTAAATAAGCAGCGATTAGTTCTTCCCTAACAGAAAGACATGTCCCATTTAAAAGAACATCTCTTCCAAAGAGGTGTGCCTCATCATTATGATATGAAAATATATAAGGGATGGGATATTGAAGAGAGGGATATGGAAGAGCAGAAAAATAATATGGATGGATTAGGATGAAGAAAAAGAGCAGCGATCAGCATATTCTTGCAATCAGTATAATTTAATTTATGATTTCAAAAATTATTATGGTTTCAAAATTATGAGTTCAAAATTATTTATGAGTTACTTTATAAGTTCAGAATTATTTTATGATTATTGTGATAGGATATTTATATAGGATTAAAGTGTATTGTGTAAGTGTATCATTCATGCATATTACCATTTCTATCTTATGGCAACATCATGGATTGCTGATGTGATTATTTGCAACATGAATTTAATCAGTTATTATGCATATGCATTTGCACCATGATAGAAGAAGGGAGATTACAAACGGGAATAGCAATGGGGCACTCTCCTAGGTACGCCACCAATGGAGGACCGAGTGTACTATAATGGAGAACCTATGTATTCTATAATGGAGGACCAAGTGTCCTATAATAGAGAACTTATGTGTTCTATGATGGAGGATTGAGTGTCCTATAATGAGAACCTATGTGTTCTATAATGGAGAACCCAGTGTCCTATAATGGAGGACCAGTGTGTCCTATAAGGGAGAACCAGTGTGTTCTATAATGGGGGACCAAGTAGTCCCAAGGAGGCCAAAGGGATACTTGCCTTTGTCTCAAAATGTATTGCCTTTGGGCCTAGGAGAGATGGCATTTTCTGAGGCACTTGTTGTAATCTCACTCCTCCATCATGGTGAATCAGCACAAGAGGTCCAATCATAGAGGGAAATGATTGACAAGATGGGGGATAACAAAAAGGGGACACCTCCTAGGTAGAGGCCAAGACACTTGCTCTTGGGCCTAGGGTAAAAAGGGTCTTAGGCACCCCATCGAGTCATGTTCTCCCATACTATCCTCTGGTTGAGCCCTTCAAGGATATTAAATGCTTTGTGATTGGATTAGTAATCTGGTCTTGAGTTTACTTTAATTATGATAATCAACTAATTAGTATTATTGTGGTAAATGGTTGTAATTTGTAATTAGTGTGATTGTGGTAAATGGTTTCTAACTCATTTGCTTGTTGGAAATTAAGGATTTAGGCAAAATTTGACATTCCCAATTAGGGGACATTACAATGCTCTTACCTTGCCCAATCCGAGATCTAGGTAATCAAAAAGTGGAAAGGAAGTTGTTATGCTTTAATTTACTTTGAGGCTAATGTATTTCCAAAAAAAAATTGAGGGTGGTTATTACTAGGGTTACAAGACTCGCCCAAACTCAGCAGGTACTCACGAGTCTCGAGGCGAGTGAGCCGAGGCAAATCCTGGAGACTCAACAGCCAGGCACTCGCCGGACTCGCCTAGAACCGGCGAGTCCTGTGCCTCATACTCGACCGACAGATGGGTCAATATAAAGTGCCAAAATAAAAAAATTTAAAGCTCCTTTTTTTTTCCCTTTTTGGTTTATAACTTGCCTCTATTCTCCGAAAAGCATTTCATTTCATTTTCAATCCAAGGAAGAGAGAAAAAAGAGAGAAGAGAGCCAAAACACATTTGCATTGAAGGAAAATCAGCAAGGAGATTGAGCACTAGACACTTGTTGAATCGCATTTGAGCAGGTTCGTACGCGATTCCATTGCATCTAGAGGAGTCTACAAGGGATTGGAAAGAGATTTCCATTGATTTCAAAGAACATTGAAGAGGTATGATTGAGTTTTGAAGGTTTTTTTTTGCACACCCTAGGTATGTTTAAGTTTTTTGTTGAACAAACCCTAGGCATTCTTGTAAAAAAAAAAAAGTTTTACTTCTATAGTTGCAAACCTGAAATATTCCGAACCAATTTTTTCAACTTTTGAATGCAGTTACAAACAACATGCACCCGTTAAGGTTAGCTTGAAAACCCAAGCGATGCGGAATTAATCCTAACCAAGAATGTACACCAGGATAGCGAGTTGGGCAAGGTGTGAGCATATGGTCAGAGGATCTTTATGCATTGCTGAACTGAGTAACTCTAACCAAGAATGTGTCCAAGGTGGACGAACATATGGTCAGAGGATCCCTACCAACTACAAATGCTGAAAGTAAACTCAACGCCAAGGATGTGCTTTCCAACTCAGAGTGGGAATGGAGCTACCATATGGTGGAGATGCTAAGAACTACAATGCAATTCAAAAACGTAAGATAGGCAGCAAGCCAGCCTCTTCCACTTATTCAGCGGGTATTACAAAAGCATGAAGAGATAGATTAAGAAATGCTGACAGTGTGAGACCTATCTTTTTAGTACCAAGGATTTCGTGACATGTGATTTATATGATCCACACATACAGTTTTTGGATTATGGATGCTTGATATCGTAGATTTTGTCTTTGACATGCTTTGATGTTACCCTAGGCATATTATACTCATGCATGTATGTTATCTATATCGATATGGTTTTGCAATGTTATGCAATTATCTTGTTATTATTGTTCTATGAGCATATGTTAATAGGGTTAGACGAACTTGGGTTGAGATCACATGTAGTGCATTTATGATCCATCTTGTTGAAGAATGATTTTGTTAATGTCATGATTCTAATGTTATGGAATGAATGAATGTGATGAGTTTCCTAGTTCTTTAAATGCTATTACATAAATATGATGTTGTATCTTTCATGCTTCATTTTATTGTGAGGATGGATTAACGTTTGCAATTGAGTGTGCAGGTTAGTCCATGACCAGTGGACCCGGGGAAATACCAAGGTGACATATGTGTGGTCTTTTGTTACCGACCTAACTCATTGGAGAGGATAAGGTCTTACATGTCATGCTTTCTTGTAATGTGGATAATGTGTGTGTTGTGCTTGTAAAAGTTATTGTTTTATGTCGGGTGTAATGCCTTGTGCAAGTTGATTGTGGTGAAATTTCAAGCCCAAATTTTTAATGTGATTTAATGTGTTTTCTTAATGTTTTATGTTGTGTTCTTGAACCTAAGTCATAAGGCTAGGGCTTGGGGGTAATTCCATGAGTTTAAAAATAAATTTTAAAGCCTTAAGACCCCTTTTATGAAGCACTTTGCAAAAGTGACGAAAATTCAAAGTGGATAAGGCATGGGATTTAGGCATGCTTAAAAGAACACACACCAAAATTGTGAAAAGGAATAGAGAGTGATAGGTGATCGATTGTGAAGGTGACACTTGTGCACTCACAGTTGAGGATGGAGAATTAGGGTTCATAGGAGAGTTTGGGTTTTGAAAAGACTCCAGCATTGGGATTTACTCATTCATACTAGTTTGGGGTGTATCAACTTGGAGGAGTGTGAAAGAAGATTGGAAGCAAAAAGCTTGGAGTGAGGATTGCTGATATCATTCACCTTGCCAATTTGAAGACATTGTAGGTTGGTATTTGTTACCCTTCTTGTGTCAATTTCATGGAAATGAATGTGATATTTTTTATTTTATTTTTTTGTGAAAATTTGTGTTGTTCACTATGGATGTTGGGTTTGAAATTGTTTATTGTGCTGAATGTTTTGTTTGGAAATTGCTTGTTGTGTTGAATGAGCCACCATAGCATGGAGGTCTCATTATGTATGGGGTTTTGAGTGGGTGAGATGTCCATAGAGGGGTTGATTTTGAGGGTATGAGTACCCATGAAACTTGCTCTTAGTTGTGTGGTGAAGGTTAATGTGATATATGACATGTATGGAGATGATTTGGGTGTATGTAGGGGTTGTGTAATGAAAGTATAGTGGTGGTTATGTGATGAGAATGAATAGTTACAAAGCTGGTTATACAGAAAATTTTGCTACTCTTCCCCTCTCTTGTAGATGTCCCCACTCCCCCTTTTTGGGGCTCATGGAAATGAGTCTTGTGTGCATGTGTTGTGATGTTTGAACTTGTAATGTAGTCTTTGAATGAAGTATTATGTGTTAAGTGATTGTTGGTTTTGTGGTTATGTTGCTGCAATATGTTTATGTCATGAAGAAAATGTGAAGTTGTGCAACCTGGTCACCTTGGTTTTCCCCTAGCTCGGGAGTGGGCTATTTTAGCCCTATGGCTGGGAGGAGAGCTCCCACTGGTTATGGAGAGTTGGTTGTTTTATGTGCAGATATGTGGATCAATAAGGAGGCCTGTTCATAAATAAGTTGTGGTTCTACCCCTCCTTTCTTGTCCACACCACCAAACTGTTGTAACAGTACAACCTATGTTGTTGAAAGATGTATGCCACAATTATGATTCAGTTGGAGTGCATTATGATTCACACCTGGTGAAAGATGTTACTATGGAATGTGATGGGAAGTAAATCTTAGATCTGAAATAAGATGTTTACAGAAAAAAAAAAGAAGTTAGTAACACATAAAGCAACATAGAAAAGAACAAGGCTGAAGGTCATAAAATGTAGTAATGTTTTCTTTTGTGAATAAGTGTCATGGCATATTGTTACATGAATATCTATTTCAGTAGATAACTATTACAGTGGAAGCAAGTTCCTATAGTTTGTACCTCCATATGACCTGCTATCTAATGATTGTTGTAGCAAATGTCGTAACTCTGTTCTGTTTGTTGATTTGTATCTCGGAAAGAAATTGTAGCATATGAATGACTTGTGGTTCTGTAGAAGATTAAAAAGAAAAGAAAAACACTATACATGCAACAAGAAAATACACAAGTTTACTTTTACTTAGTTATGGGAAGAATGATAAAATGATATTGCAAAAGTATCCTTGGTTCACTGATATTTTCCTCATATGCTGTAACTCTTTGCACTGCTATGGTCGAATATTTGTATTCCCTGTAATGAAGAGTAGGATACTAGGTTATATAGACCAATGGGAAGAGGAACATATGATATCTCTAAATGTTTAGCAATGGTAAGAAAATTTTAGAAAAAATAAAATAAATTAAATTAAAAAAAAAAGAACAAAAGAACAAAACAAAACAAAATATACAGCTATGACTGTGATACAATGGCCAATAGGTATATAGTTGTTTCCTTAGGGAATTGGGACAAATGAAGTGGGTATATAGGTATCAAAAATAAGCAAATACTCTCTTTCAACAAAAGAGATATAATGAGCAATATGTAGAATTAAAAAAACCTTCATTTGGTGTTAACCAGAATAACAAAAATAAATAAATAAATGTAATGAGCAATATGTAGAATTGAAAACCTTCATTTGGTGTTAACCCAGAATAACCAGAATAAATAAATAAATGCAAATACCCAAAATATTAGATCTGCAATTAGCATGCAAGTTTAAGTGACCACAGTTATAGTATTTCATTGATTTATATTTGTATACAGTACATGTATAATTTTTTTAACAGACTTGTTTTTCAAAAAAAGAAAATAATGATAAGGAAAGAGTAAACTGCCTCCATGTAGTTTCACCTCCACCCTTATACACTGTGTGAATCTTTCAGCACACTGGGGAAATCGAAACAGACTAACAGAATTTCCATAATAACATACACACAAAAAAAAAATGTGACTCAAAAGAAAAGGGAACGTAGGATTGGGAGAGTAAGACACCGACACCAACATAAGGAGAAGAATCGACACAGCAAATAGAAGCAAACGAAAATAAGATTTAGCAGTGGTGGAATTTGATTTGCAGCAGCAACCAACCCTTCCGCCGCTACCATTCTCTCACTGTGGATGAAAGACAATGAGAATAGGGTTTCCTTTAGGGCAACTCCTTTAATGTTTTTTTTTTTTTTTATTATTTTAATTGCTGAAAAATCGTCACTCCAACTCATCACAAGATGGCGCCCAGTACATTTGAAATGGACGTGAGGAAACTTCATACATAATTTGTAATGGAGTTCTTTGGGCCTTCTTAACTAAGTAGACCGAATTAAATAATGCGCCTAAAACTTTATTGCCAGCATTAAGGAAACTTGGCTCACTTTAATATGTTAAACTTATCACCATTAGTGGGAAAAAAATTCCCAAGTGTTGGTGGGGCCCATTTCATTTCTTCCACGTTTTCAAAAAAAAAAAAGACAAGTCACGTGAGGAGCTTAGGTTGGTTTGATTTCATACAATTAAAAAAAGAAACTAGACTGAGAGAGGAATTCGAGGGAATTATGGAGGAGAAATAATTCTTAAATCATAGTCTAACATTCCTAAGGGAATTTACAACCTAAAGCAATAAAACAAAAAAAAGAAATAACATGTGATTTAGACTTCTATATTAAAATGACTAAAGTGAGCCCACTAAATTAGTTGATGAGTTTATTAATAGAATAAATAAATTAAAAAAAATAGTAATAATAATAAGATTAGTAAAGTGGTATAATGTTAGACTTTAGTAATGATTTTAGACAAATAGGGTACAAATAAAATAACAACCAAAATAATGGTCATTAAATTCTAAAGATTTCATTATTCAATTTTACTAGAATGTTAATTGTTGTTTTGTTAATTTAAAATTAATGATTTTGTTAAATCAATATTTTATTTTATTTTATTTTGGTAAAAAGTTAATATGGTTAATCGTTAACAATTATTTAATGGGTTATAGTTAAATATTAATTTGTTTATTTGATTATTGATGCTTCTTTCAATATAGCTTGTAAATAAATTATTATTATTATTCTTAGATATTTTATGAGAAATATTAGGAAGAAATGAAGTTACAAAAAAAAGAACATAGAAATGGAAATCTCGGTGCTTGGAAGACTACATGAAATGTGTCTAAAAGTTTAAATTTGAATAATTATTACAAATTATTAATTTTATCAGTTAGGATGATGTCTAACAAAAGAGATAGTAAAATGAAATAACATAGGTTAGTGTATAATAAACTTTCAAACTAAAAGATTATTATTTTCATTTGGTTGTTTGCTTAAAGGGGCATTGTAACAATGATTCTAGATACGTCAAACAAAGTATCCTTAGAGGAAATTCTTAACTCAAGGCCTCATTTCATTATCCTCAAATAAATACCGCAATGATAAGTTGTATAGCAATGGTTGTCTAAGGGTCCTATTAATAAGTCAGTGTTATGTTAGGAAATCAAACCTAGAATAATAAATTATTCAGACTCACATGAAACATTTTATGTCCAGACCTCGTCTTGAGAACTCAAACTTTCCCACATGATGTAGATTTCCAAAGGAAACTCTACTACTACTATGAAGTAATTCCTTTAAGCATGAATTTGTTTACATTAACTCGACCCAAATTTTAAAAAAAAATTGAGTTTTGTGTTATGGCCTTAGTTTAAATATATAGGCATTACAGACAGTACTACTGTTCAGCTTACAAAGTAATAGAGAGTGCCTGCAAAGAACAAAGATTAGAAGTTCTCCAATGCTGCAATAGTGAATATGATATCCACAAGGCTTAATAAGACTTTCTATCACCAACCCTTCACCAAAATGCAATTTACCCAAATCTGATATGACAGACCAGCAACTTGAAATACATAACCAGCAACCTAATAGCTCACTAGAATGCACATATCTTTCTCAAAACTCACTCTATTGATGCGAAATCAAATGCAAGACACCCTAATGAAGATGGCGACCAAATTGGAACACCAAAACCCCTCCAATGATCCCTTAACCTTTTTGCACGAATCCCAAGAAGGCACCAAATGGTACGACCCTCAAGGAAGGGAGATTTGCCTTGGAAAACTCAGAAACTCCATCAAAAAATCTGCAAACTTGCTCAAGAGGTCGCCCAAGGTAGTTAGAGAGAAAAATGCAATACCCAGAATGAAATGATTTTTATTTTGAAATCTATGATTGAAACTACAAATCTGATATGACAATCAACAACTCCAGAATTGATAGAATATGCAATAAACTGAACTATAAAGGAACCAAATGCTACAATGCAAACCTCACTACAAAAATCCTCTCAACAACAAGCTAACATCTCCACTAGTTGCTATCTTTTAAGCAAGAAGTTGAGCCAAGGCTAGGAGGCATACATTCCTCGAAGCAATCCCAGTACCATTTCGGCAGCATAACATTACTGAAGTCATAAGATGAGAAAATGAAGAGGAGAGGTCTCCGTATATAGGTTCAACAAGGAATCTCCAGAGACTTCTAGAAATGGCGCCCTAAATTTCAAATTTGAAATAATCCAATTTCCCTCTAAGTATGGCGTCCATTCTCTTCAAGGCACATTTGACTTTTATTAAAATAATCTCTCCATCAAAGTAGGCATCCCCCTTCAAGCAAGATTTAAAAACCTTTAAAAATATTAAATTACCTCCAAAGAGGCGTCCACCCATGAAGTCCCTTTTTAAAAACAACTTGAAGTGATGCAACTAGGCCAACGAGGGGGTCAACATTAAAATATAACATTATTTAAATCAACTGAACTTATCTCTCCAAAATGCATCCCAAGGCCAGAAATGATCAAACCAACTGAATTGGCTGAAGAAGAGAGCCAACCACACTAAAAACCACAAGACCACTACCAGAAATAGAATTTACTAAAAATAGTAAATTCCCGAAGGTGCTCGGATCACACAAGTCATACCACTGCGAAGCTCTTTGAAAACCCAGAAAGAATCTGCACTTCAATCTACAAACTTCGAGCAACAACGACCTCCAAAACGGAAAACCCTAATTTAACCCTTCGAGTAGCCTACGGGTCTCCGGAATAGGCCAACGGTCAACTGAATTGATCACGCTCGAGAAGGGGACATTACAGTTCGCCCTCCCCAAGATTGCTTGCCCACAAGCAATTGCAAGTCCGGATGTTGTAGAATCTCCTCATTCTCCCAAGTTGCATCCTCCAAGGGCAAGTTCTACCACTTCACTAAATATTCTCTGATTGTTCTTCTTCTCAAAGAATACTCTCTGGAATCAATAATTGCCTCTAGAATCAAAATCAACTGTCCTTCTTCATGCAAAGGTGGTAACTGTGATGAAGAAACAACATTATGTCCAAGTGCCTTCTTGAGGCAAGACACGTGGAAGACATTGTGTACTCTGCTATTCGATGGTAGCTCTAATTCATAAACTACTGCTCCAACCTTTCTAATAAATTTGAATGGCCCATAGAAGCGAGGTTTGAGCTTCTCAGCTCCACTCTTCTTGAGAGTAGACTGTCTGTAAGGCTGAAGTCGAAGATAAACCATATCTCCAACCTCAAAAGAACGCTCAACACGCCGCTGATCAACGTACATCTTCTGCTGATTCTGTACAATCTGAAGGTTGTTCTTCAAGGACTTCAAGATATCTTGACTATGCTGCAACAAATCCTTGGCTTGAGGGGCTTTACTATCACCAAACACCAAATCAGCAAAGCTAGGAGCTTCATAACCATAGAGAGCGATGAATGGAAACATCCTTATTGACATGTGAAAGGATGAATTGTAGCAATACTCTCCTAAGTGAAGCCATCTCACCCATGCCCTTTGCTGCTCCGAAACATAGTTTCTAAGATAGCCTTCCAACCACTTGTTCACTATCTCTGTTTGTCCATCAGTTTGAGGGTGATAACTAGTGCTAGGAGTGAGCACCGTACCACTCATCCTGAAGACTACTGCCAAAAAGTGCTTAGGAACTTGCTGTCCCTATCACTCACAATGTTTTTCGGCAACCCATGCAATCTAAACACCTCATGGAAAAACAAATCTGCAACTTGAGCTACTGAAAATGAGCTAGTGATGGCAAAGAAGTGAGCAAACTTTGTTAATATGTCCACTACAACATAGATACAATCTTTGCCTTGGACCTTTGGCAACCCAGTGATGAAGTCCATTGATATGCTTTCCCATTTCTGGTTGGGAATGGGAAGAGGTTGCAGCAGACCAGCTGGTAGAGAATGCTCATTTTTGTTCATCTGACAAGTAGGACACTCTTGGATGTAGCGTTGGACTTCCCCTTTCAACCCCTTCCAAGAAAACCTTTCCCGAATCTGCCTATATATGTCTTGAAAAAACCTTGATGACCAGCAAGTGGGATGTCATGGAATGTCATCAAAATCTTCTTTTTGAGCTTAGAATCAACCACAAAAAAGATCCTTCCGTTGTAGTGTATCAAACGTTCAACCACTTTGTACCTTTCATTATGAAAAGTACCTTCAATGGCACTGGTTGCAAACTGATTTTTGGAATAATCAGCAAGCAACATCTCCTTCCAATTAGCAATAAGCTCACATAATGAGCTCAAATGAGGTCTCCTAGATAGAGCATCCGCCACAATGTTGTTTTTCCCTTTGACATATTCAATGTCAAAATCGTAAGCTTGAAGCTTACTCACCCACTTTTGTTGTCTTTCATTCAAATCTTTTTGATGCATGAAGTGCTTGAGACTATTGTGATCAGTCTTGACCACAAACTTGCTCCCCACCAAATACTGTGTTGTACCCCAAAATTAAAATTTTTGTTACACTTAGACATTTCGAAGAAATGAGTAAAGTCTTGTCAAATCAGTCAAAAAACGGTCAAATCTGGGTGTGCATGTCTTGCATGAGGGGTTAAAACACAAAATTTTCAATTTCTGACGATCTGGGTCTGCTAAGAGCAGCTTAACCTACAAAACCCAAATCTCAGTTTTTCATCCCTAAATTTTAGGAAAACTGCTATTTTTAGAAATTTTCTAAAATTAGTAACGTTTTCTGGGTTTTTCTGGGTTTCTTTCGAAACGGATACTAGCAAAATTTTCTAAAAATAGAAAGTTGGTCCGATAGGGTCCGAACTGATTTTGATTGGCTCAAAATGTGTCTGTATCAGGCTGGTGCAGTCAGAATCTTAAAATAATCAGTTTCGCCCTACTAGGTTTATTCTGCTTTTTCAGAAGCATATCTGGAGCTCCGAGGTCATCAATGGAGGTCATCTGACTGCCAGGCGTCAATTTCAGCACTTAAACTTCCAGCAGAAGGTGAAACGATGAACATGCACGAAGAACGAGGAAGAAAGTTGAAAAGTCATGAAAATTTTCTAACATTGCTGAGTTTGGGCACCCCTGTTGAAGAAAGGCGCCCACCTTTTTAGGGCATCAAATGAGTGAATTAGGGTTTGGACCTCCAATAGAAGTTGCTCAGTTTTCAATCAGCTTCGCAATGGATATCTCCGTCAGAGCATCCGACGATCCAGTCTCCAGCGAATTCGAGTCAAAGTGGAAGGTATAGAGCGAAGATTTGAAACTCAAAGAAGATTGAATTTAAAAGTTGAAAATTCTTCTTTCTGGAGAAACTGGGCGCCCTAGGTGAAGAAAGGCGCCCAACTTTTCAAGGTTTCAAACAGATGAATTTGCAGTCAAGGTTATAACAAGATGTCTTCAGAATGCAACAGGCTTTCCAGTGAGCTATCCAGCACGACAAACGGAGCTCGCAGTCATCCGATTCAAAGGGCTGAACAGAGGGTCCGATGAGAGTTGAAAAGAGAAATCCAAAAGCAAAGGTGAAAAATGCAAAAAATAAACTAACTCTGGTAAAGTTGGGCGCCCCAGCTTGCCAGGGGCGCCCAAGCTTTTGAGGACCTAAAATCTGCCTTTTGACAAAAGTGTTTCCAGAAGACCCCTCCTGAAATCCTCTTAGCTTCGCAACGAGTCTAAACATTCGTCAATCCGACGCCCGGAGCTCAGAATTCAACAAGATCGCCCGTAGAAGTGAAAGACATGAATAAATTAAAAAAATTTCTAAGTCTGGTAGAAGTGGGCGCCCCAGTTGAGGAAAGGCGCCCAAACTTTAAGGCCTTCAAATGATAGAATTTGCAGAAGTAGCATCCAAGAAGGTCTCACCAAAATCAGTTTGGCTATCCAACGAAATATTCAGACAGTCAGTCGGATTAGCGTTGCTCCCGGAATCGAAGATTCGTCAGAAGATCAAAGGGAGAAGGAAGAAATTGGAAATCAGAAAAATGGCTAACACTGAAGAAGTTGAGCGTCCCTAGAAGGAATGTGCACCCGTGAATTCGAAGTTCAAAATCAAGTTTTTAGCAGGAGGTGCCTCCAGAACATCCTTCTCAGTTTCAGTCAAACTCCGCCGTGAATCACTCAGCTCGTCTGTTCAGTCAATCTGTCAACGGGAAAACAGTGGTGAAGTAGCATGTCAAAATGGAGAAAAGTTGAAAAAGTTAAAATTTTGACTAACACTGGTGAAAATAAGCGCCCCTCTTGGAGAAAGGCACCCAAAGCTTCATGCCTTAGAGAATTTTTAAGAATTTTCAAAATTTCAAAATTTGCAAGAGGAGAAGGATGGCGTCCAAGTTCAAGGGACTGAGATTTAGGGTTTTGAAAATAAAAGCAAAAAGAAAGCAAAACCTAAATCAAACCCTAAGTCTATTTAACACTTCTTTTCAATGTATTTTTCATTATTTTTGCAGGTAGCATCTAGAGGAGATAGTTGGAGCAGCAAGTTTGAAGAATTTTTGTGATTCAAGAATCCATAGTTGCTGGTTTTACGTCAGATTTTTCAGACCAGCAAGCATAAACCCTTGCTTTTTCATTCTTCTTGTTCCAGAAGATAAAAATTTTCAAGCTGAAGGACTAAGGCTTTCAATTTTTCAGTCATCTGGGTCTTTTTGCCTCAATCTTCTGAAGAATTTTTCAAGAACTTCATCAAGTTGCAGCAAGTGCTTTTATTTTGCATGTCAGTAAAAACCTCAATGCATTCAAATTTCAACCATTTGGGTCCTTTCCAATCAGTCTTCTGAAGAAAACCCATATCGCAGCTTTTTTCAAGAAAGTTCAAAAACCTAGGGTTGGCTGCTTTTTCGATCAAACGTCAGGGTTTTGCAAATCCAATCAACTGGGTCCATTTCTAATCATATTAAGACAAAACCGGATACATTTTTCGGAAAAGTTGAAGAAATTAGAGTTTCTTTTTTTAGGCAAAATTCAAAATTTTCAAAAGCAGGCGTCATCTGGGTTGTCTTGCATTGATATTCTGAACAAAACCCATATCTCAGAAAAATTTCTCAAAAAATTTGTCCGTTGGAGCTCAAAAATCAGCATTCTAAAAATAGAAATTGTTCAAGACTTGTCTAAACCAAGGCGAGTTTACAGTCATTCTTCGAGTTTTCTGGAATGGAGTACACTCCTAATGTTTTCAAGTCCAAATCAGCTCTCTTTCACAATTATATCAAAACAGCTGAGACAGACTTGCATCATGTCAAGCCGGTGTTCGATCTACATGCCTTGGAGAGAGCAGGCAACACTTCAATCAAGAACCTAGGACATTCTGGACTCCTCGCAGCAGCGTCTATTCCTATATCAGTTCAGAGCCTTGAGTTCGTAATCGCTTGCATTAAGCATTACAACCCGGCTACTAGGGAGATCCAGTCAGCAGACGGTAGGTTGATTTGCAGTCTAAAGCCTGATATGGTCGAAAGGTGTTTTTCCATTCCCCCGTGGCCTGAAAGTGTAACTCTTTCAAGGGATGAATGTGAAAAGATGTGGAATATGCATAAAGATAAATACAGCAAGAAGATTGCACAGAGATGGATGAAAGAAAAACATAAGACATTGCCCAAGAATGTCGGGCGAGGAGAATTCAAGGACGAGGTTGCCATCATCATCACTTTGCTCAACAAGGTCACTGGCTCAGAAGATGCCACCAAGTTCCAACCTTGGATGTTTTATGCCATACCTCACATCATGAAGAAGACCGAGTTTTATGATTGGCCTACTTTGATTAGTGACTGCCTACATCAGCAACTAACAGAATACTTCCAGTTTCATGTATTCCACATGGTGTCATACCTAGTCTACCTGGTGGCCTATCAAGGTCAATTCAGAGGGTTGAACACTGAGGGATCATTGAGCGTACAACACATATATAACTATTATCCTCAGCTGGAATTCACAAAGTCGTTGCACCACTACAAAAGGGTGAACGAGGCATTCTTGATGTACACAGTGCGAGACTTAGACAACGAATTGCACATCCGCATCTCTTCAGTTGTCAGGGCAGCAATGGCGGAATGGGCGGATTGGTTTATACAGTTTCCTACCTTTACCTATCTCAGGGTCTATGGTTATTCAGGTGCCCCACTCATGTTGCCAAGGTATCCGTCAAATGAGGTTATCTTCATGGAATTCTTGAGGCAAGCTCACGGTGTCCACACAGTCTTGAGAAATAGAAAGAAACCCTCTCTTCACTTTCCATTAG